>JARUHE010341225.1:0-18610 GCA_031471125.1 Archaeomysis grebnitzkii | reverse complement strand
TTATATTAAATTATTATTATTATTATTATATTATTCAAATATTAATTATAAAACTGTAATATAATTTATGAATAAATCATATTATTATATTAAATTATTATTATTATTATTATATTATTCAAATATTAATTATAAAACTGTAATATAATTTATGAATAAATTCAAAATAAAAAAAAGTTTAAATGACCAACCAGTCAGTAGTGAAATGGTTAACCCAAATTTCCATACAGAACAACCTTGTAACTTGTACCTTCATACAGTTTAACACTTTAACCGTTTCTTGTAACACCGGTAGTACATAAATCTAATAGCTTACTCAATCTCATGTTACACCAGTGATACAAATTAAGTTAGTTATGTTTTTGATTACTTAATTTGTATCACTGGTGTAACATAAGATGGAGTAAGGAATTATATTTATGTATCACCGGTGTTACAATAAACGGTTAAAGTGTTAAATGTACTTCAGTGACAGTACAGGTGTTGTTCTGTGAATTATTGCTTCATCTGTGAGGCCAACACGTGTTCTCCACTTGTTCAGGTCGATTATTTAAATGCAAATTATTTTGGGGGAGGCGTGGGAAATATTTCCAAAATTGTGAAGTATTTTAATTCTAGCTTATGGATGGGTATTCTCGGCTTTGGAATTCCTTTATATGGTTCTTTATGGGGAAGTATTTTTGTTTTATGTTTAAGAAAGATTTTGTTTGAGAACCTCGAATTAATGTAAATATTTTCTGGTTATTTGAATTCAAAAATATTTCCAATGTTTCTAAAATGTTTACACAAATCAAAAAATAGATTTTTATCAGGTCAATAAAGTCTCGCGACATTATTACAATAAAAATTGTCAAAAACCATGAAATAAAGTATTGGAAATTATCATAATAAACAATAACAAAAACAATAACTTGAGAGGTTAGTTGTCATAAATTGTAACTATTTTGACTCTCTATAAATATACATGTATTTAATTAACTATCATAGAAAAGTGTTTTTACAATAAGTAAAACATAACTAAATAATAAACACAAGCATGAGTAAATGCTATGCATTAAAAGTTGTCTTTACAAGTTTAAAAAGTTTATAAAATTGTATAAGTTTTTAATACAAATCTATATAGTATTATATTAACACTTTTCTTTCATTTGTTTCCAATAAAACTATCTCTAAGGCTTAAAAAATCTGATTTATCATAAACTTGCTGATACATTGGCTAAGTCTAAAAATTCCTAAAACATATATTATTTAAAAAAAACATAAATTTTTATCAAAAAATCCCTTCAGGTATTCATCTCCAGTCCTTTCATTTATTTAAAAAAAAAATTTCTAAGTCTTCCAATAAAAATCTCAGTTAACCATGAACTTGAACTTTCTTATAAAATGTATAAGTAAATACTGATTTCACAAAAAAACATAGTGACAACAGGTTAGAAATGTTATGTTCTTTTTTTAATTTAAACAAATTTTCGGTAATTTTATTTTTTTTTAATAAAAATAGCAAAAACTCGTCCACAAGTCATCCACCGGCCCAGCACCAACAATCAGAGGTCATTTATAGAATCTTTTGTTTCAAACACAACTTAATAATAACATTTTTAGTCCTTATTGTTGTTGGCGCAATACTTATAATTGTTTAAATTCCGCCTTGAAATAACATTTCACTATACAAATAAATAGTATAGTAAACACTATACTATCCTACGGTCAGCATTGGTATAGTGACAATCATAATTATAGCGATGGTACAGTATAAATGATGATTGTCTTGGCATTTTAAACCTGACTGGTTCTTCCCTTCAAAATAAAACTACTTTGAAGTTAATACTCAATGTAACCCTGTGGGTTAAAATTTTAAAACAAATTCAATATGTAAAATGTGTTAAAAGCTCGAATTAATATAAAAACCAACTACAGTAAAACTTATGAAACGTAAACCGAAATGTTGTATACGTTATAGGAAGAATCTTCGTTTCAGGCATAGGATTTAACACCGTTATCCCTGCCTTAGTATCAGTTTTTTTTTGTATACAAAGAAATTATTATTTCTCCGTTTTATGATTGTACGTGTAAGAAACTATCTACGTTTCAGGAGTTTTACTGTACTATAAAGCAACACCAAACAGAAAATTCTGATGAGTTCAGCGGAGCACCTTGTAAAAAATAAAAATAAATTATTTCTAATAAAGAGTAATACATTTTGAAACACAGTCAAATACCAATCGTGGCTTTACTATCAGTAAAATAAACATAAATAAGTACAACAAATCTCAATTGTATTAGAGCATTAACTGATTAGAACTTTGATAAAATAAAAAATTTGTGACAAAAAAAAATAATTAGTCTCAGTCGGAAAGAGTTACTGTTAAGGCGTGCTTTTGGTATAAATTCAATTGAACCAAGTACGTCAATAAGTCAAAATTTATTCACACAAACAGTCACCCAATTTCCATGATTAACATCAGCTGTTACGTGTCCAATGTAGCCCGGATGGCTCAGTCGGTAGAGCATCAGGCTTTTAACCTGAGGGTCCAGGGTTCGAGTCCCTGTTCGGGCGTGCTTTTGATGCAAATTTGATGGAACCAAGTACGTCAATAAGTCAACATTTATTCACACAAACAGTCACCCAATTTCCATGACTAACATCAGCTATTCCATGTACAATGTAGCCCGGATGGCTCAGTCGGTAGAGCATCAAACTCTTAACCTGAGGTTGTTTTTTTATCAAGTCTCTTCCAATTTATCCTATTCAATATACCTCTTCAAATAACCTCATTTGATTTTTTATGGTTCTTAGCGCTTTGTGCTCACCTGAATCTCTTTCTTTGAGTGCCATCCACCATAATTTTCCTTACTTTTCTTGCTACATACTGCTTATCTTCAACTTTGCTAAGTCTTTCATAAGCCATGATTTTTTCGGGAAAAATTAAAAAAAGTATATTTGCAAGAGTAACAATTGGTTTTATCATCAGTGCAGATGACAATTATCCAAGATGTTGTGAAGATGAAAAATCAACTGCTGATGCACAACAATAAGTGTATGAATTATAACACTTACAACAATGATAGAATAATAACACTTATACTTTATCGGATAGTTCTTTCTGTCACTTGAACTGGTCCTCTAGTGCATGAATTCCTCACTTTGTATTTCAGATATTCCTCGAGTTTATAAAGTTAAATGGCAGAAATGTAACTCATTTTGCCATAGAAATAGAGTTTTTGAACACATGGACTATGGGAAAGAAAATGTAATCTAACTCTATTCACAATTGTCCTAGTAAAACAGCATTACATTACACAACTTTTCAATTGTAACCCAATGCAATAATACTCAAGAATATAATTATGAATTTTAGCATCTCCAGATATAATGAAAGTTAAACTTAGTATAAAAGATAGAGTCAAATTAGGGTTTGAATGTTGTCCTATACTAACAACAACGTGTAATCTTTTCTGTAAACAACCTCAATTATTCTTGTCAAATGTATGTCTTTTCTTTGAATTTCTTATATAGTCATTTTGACTAATTTATATTTTTTCAACACATGTAGAAGTTTTTGAGATAAGCAAATAAATTAAACAAAATGTTATCATTCACCTTAGTTGTACTCTTTATTATCTGTCTAAGGTATTGTACTTAGATATGGATCGACAATAACACAAGTGAGGCAATCCACATTCAAATAATATAGAGTTTACCTCACTTGTATTATTGTCAATCCATATACTGTATATGTTACATAGTTTTGACTTAACTTGACAAGTTTGAAAATAAATGAAAATAAATAAATAAACAAATAAATAAAAGTTTGAAACTAAATTAATATAAATAAATAAACAAATAAAAGCTTGAATATAAATGAAAATGTTCTCACGCCTAATCATAAACCAATAGAAAAGTAATTATCCTTAACCCTATAACGCCCGAATTATTTATGTCATAAGATCGTTAACACAACAATGTTTGCATTGAAAATAAGCTTTTTGAAACGTCACTTAAGAGACCCAATGGGCGTTATAGGGTTAAAATAATAATTACATTAATTGGTTTCCATTTGTAAAGACAAATGTTAAACAGATTTGAAACCCTCAACAGATATAAACCAGATCTTGTAATGAAGATCATCTTCGTTTTAACCCTTTAACGTCTGAGTAATTCTTTTATTAAGGTCTTCAAACGACAGAGTTTGCATTGAAAATAAACCTTCTTGAACGTGACTAATTCGTCCCAATGGTCGTTAAAGGGTTAATCATACCACAAATCATTTTTTTGACCAGGGTGACTTTTTCTGCCTGATGAGCTTGACATTAATTGTTTTCAATACTAACTTCAATGTATTTTACCTTATACCGATAAATGATCAGGGATCAAAGGGTTGGATGACGTTGGCGATGTATATTATTTTTATGACAAAAATTATAAATTATTGATTTAGTTCTACGGATTTAATGGTTCATAATTTATCAAAACTTAAAATTACGATTATAATTACATAATTTTGTCTCCATAAATCAGTTAAACAAAAAATTATCTTTCAATTAAATTAATTTCACTTAAATCTAACTTTGACAAAGTTTTTAGGAATTACATCAAGTTTCAATTAATTGATTCTCGCACCACAGAATACATTTTTATTTGTGGGTTTCATTTTTTTAATTGCAAATATTTAAAATTGTTAACTAAATTATTGGTTTATTTTAAAATATTTTGTGTATGCTGTTAATGATAATAAACTGAAAATATATTTTTTTAATTATATAAATACACGTTTTCTGTTTTTAACTCAATTTGATCGGCCTTGGCCACGTTGAAACACCGCTTCCCGTATGATCAGCGAAGTTAAGCAACGTTGGGTCTGGTTAGTTCATGGATGGGTGACCGTCTGGGAACACCAGATGCTGTTGGCAACAGCGCTCTTTGCCATTGTAGCTAATGTGCTGTATAATATTCTACAATAAAATAAAAAAAAAATAGTCTTTTTGATGTACTTAGCAAATTTTGAAAATTTTAAAATTCAAGTCCTATCAATCAATGTCTTATTCAACATTTTCCTTAGATTTTTTATATTCAGCTACTAAATGGTCGAGATAAATCTCAACGGCCTTGTTCATGCATTGTTAGTTTTATGGGTATTCTGGCTTTGAATACCCTTTTTTTCTAGTCCTCATTCATTTGTTCCTCTTTAGATAAATCACTTAATGAGAAAGGTAAATTATATCTTTTATTAATGGATATCAAACTTAATGAAAAAATTACTTTGTTGAGCTATTCTAATTTTATTTTAAATTATTGTTTAAACAATATGGTTGGTACCAAATAAATTTCTGTAATTATCATAGTTTGATAAATGTTGATGTTTCTTTTTTCAGCCAAATTTGATAATTATATGCAACATGATGCACACGAGTTTTTTGTTCAGTTGATCGATAGCATTAACGAAACTATTTTAGGTAAGTTAATGAGTTCTTTTTAAACAGGTTAAATATTTTTGAATATGAAATAAAAAATATATGGTTGAATCTAATTGATCACTATAAAACAAAATATAATGTTTATGTAGTTGAATTTAATGGTTATGTTGTTGAGTATAATGATGAACTAATAGTCAATATAAAACCACATATAACAGGTTGAATAATCACAATGGTCATAAATAATTCTCTTCTATTTCAACCAACTCAGATAATATGAATGGCCACATTGAGAATGGCATAAACAATGGGGAAAAACATCACACGTGGGTTCACGACATCTTTCAAGCTGTCGTCACCAGGGAACTCAAATGCTTGAATTGTGAAGCAGTGAGTCAGTTTTTTTGGTTGAAAATTTTATTATGTTTATTTTTAATATAAAATAATTCTAATAATAGTTACAATTTGTTTTTGTGCAACACTATTCAATGAATAATCTTCGGTGCTTCACATAATCAAGTGATCAAGTGATGTGTACCCTAAGGATATGCAGCCAACATAATTGGATCGAAAAAAGCACAAGTGAGGCAACCTCTATGTTATTTGAATGTGGGTTACTTCACTTGTACTATTGTCGATATATATGGCACTTCCTCCTAGATGGATTAAGCTTAGCATCTGAGGTTTAAAAGAACAACTTTCCAATGGGTAGCTGGGAGTGTACTCGAATCAATAGGAATGAGATTTGCTTATCTACTCGGCCATTAATTATGTTGTGTTGTTCCAGGTTCGAAGTACTGATGAAGTTCTGAATGATTTATCGGTGGAGGTTCATCAAAATACGAGCATAACGTATTGTTTACGATGTTATTTTTCCACTGAAACGATTAGTGCAGAAAATAAGGTACAATGTGAAAATTGTTCATCACTACAAGAACATCAGGTTAAATATACATTTTTGTTCTACTTAATAATTTTTGTGGATGACTGAAGGTTCTTTTTTATTGATGATAAACATGTTTGGTTTATATTTTAACAAAATGTTATTTAAAATTTATTTTCAGAAACGAACAAGGGTTAAAAAACTGCCAACTATTCTAGTTCTACACTTGAAAAGATTTCAGTTTCTAGGTCAATATAATCGTCCACTTAAGCTTTCGCATAGAGTAGTCTTTCAACTAGAGTTAAGAATTCTCGATACAGTGAGTAAACAAATATTTTTTTTTGTTTATTAAAGTTTTGATTTGAAGAAATATTCTTTGAATGACTTATGTTGTCATGAATTGTGGTTATTATGACTGTAAGTTTTTCATAATAAAAATTCATTCAAATTTATACAAATTATAGATTACAATTTTTTAATAATTATAAACAATACTTTTTTTTAATAATTGTTTTTTAATAATTGTAAACAATACTTTAATATTTTAAATAGTAAAATGAAAGTTGTTGTACAATAATAAACAACAATAGCCATTCTTATAAATAAAAAAACAATATCTTGACAATGTAAAAAGGAAAAAATTATTCAATCTTTTCAATTTAGGTTTCCATTAACAAAAAAGATTTGAATGGTGTTGTTGTTGTTTTCGACACCCCTCCGTCCTTGTTGTTGAGTTGCGGAAGCCTGCACATTGAATTGTGACAATGATACCCTGTCCGCTTTTGGGGGGAGGGGCCAATCGTTGTGCTAAAACCAGGCCAATACCTTAGAGGTGCCACATAGTCCACTCCAATAGTATTTCCTATAGAGCATGTGGCCATCATAGCTCTAAAGCATTGTCCTGGCTAAAACTAAAATCATTTCAGAGTGAAGACGCAGTCAATCCCGATCGCATGTACGACTTGGCAGCCGTCGTGGTTCACTGCGGGACAGGAATCAACAGAGGACATTACTTTGCCATCGTCAAATCTCATCGATTCTGGCTCCTGTTCGATGATGATCTGGTCGATGTGAGTAACCATACAATTTTTTTTACTAAACTCATCTGACTTTTTATCATCTTTACTATCTTGCCGATTGTAGTAGCATGAATTGGATGGACAATAGCACAAGTGAAGTAAGATTTATGTTATTTGTCTTGTGCTATTGTCCATCCAATTAATTGTCATTTGCTTTGCTCTTCAATGAACGATTTTCACTCAAATTTGTTGTTCTTTTGTCTAATGCAGAATAATCCTTTGGACAAAATCTCACATTTCCCCTCTGCTTTGATATTGTTTTCTGTCTATTTTCATCTTGAAAAAACAAGTACGAGGAAATCCGAGAACGAATTAAGGCTGTGGCCAAGTAAAAGTTAAGATAAAATAAAATAAATATTTATATGTGTATATATAAAATACAAAAAAAGAATATTTTTTTGTATTTCTACTTTATGTCTAACCTAGATTTAAAAACACAAATTTGTGGAGAAATCTGCCACCTCTGCAGACTCCATAGCATCAATCAACGGTGGATTATAGTAGGTGTTTGTCACAGTTTTGAAAAATCTTGAGTCTTATGGTCTGACCAAATAGACTGGACAAGAATTCCAAATATTTAAATATTTTATTAGGAGATTAATTTTAAATTTTTCATTTTTGCTACCATGATAACCAAAATATAGTTAAGATAATTTTGAAAAGAGAACTTTTCTGAAAATTAAAGTGTGAAAGGACAACCAAAAAAAGAAAAATAATTTCAAGATTGTAACCGTAATGATCCTTTCGTGTTTTGCAGAAAATTGATCCGTCCCTCATGGAAGACTTTTACGGCCTCACGTCCGAGATCCAAAAGTCGTCGGAAACGGGGTATATCCTCTTCTATCAGGCGAGGGATCCTACGTAGATGTTTAAGCGGAACTAGTTTTCATTTTCTTAAATAAGTTGTTTTGCATTATAAATGAAGGTAGTTTATACTTTTAATTAAATTTTATTAGACGTGATGTTTTCTTTGATTTATTTTTATTTATAATTTATAAAAATAATGCAAGTTTTTAACTAAACTTGTTTGTGTATATAAACAAATTAAAGCTGAATGATATTACCAACAACCATTTAAAAAAATGTTTATTTGTCTCGAGATTCTTCAAATATTTGAGTTTTATATATTAATGCCAAGTCAAAAACCATTGATATTATTATCAATTATCATTATTTATGATATTGCAATTTTGCTGTGTCAAAACCATTGATATTATTATCCATTATCATTATTTATGATATTGCAATTTTGCTGTGTCAAAAACCATTGATATTATTATTAATTATCATTATTTATGATATTGCAATTTTGCTGTGTCAAAAACCATTGATATTATTATCATTATTTATAATATTGCAATTTTGATTTTTAAAAATGTTCAAGTTTGTTAAGTCTAAAGCTCTTAAGTTGATCATAAAATGGTGAAAAAAATTTAAAGAGTGATATCTTGTCTTAGTGATTTTAATAGTAATTTTGAAGCTTTAAAGTTATATGTTTTGGTTAAAAAGTATAAATTTATTTTTAGTATAAAATTGAAATCAAGTAAAATTGATAATAATTGCTAAGAAAAACGAAATGTTTTTAATGTTTTGGTAAACTTTTTATGTTTGTGCCATCCTAAGAACAAACTATTTATTTTGAAGCAACAGGAACTTTCTCAAGTGTTTTGGTAAATTATTCTTTGTTTTTGTTTTTTCAAAACAAATCTTTATTCATTTTGAAACAACTGAAACTTTTTTTAAGTGTTTTAGTAAACTGTATTCTTTGTTTTTTTTTAAAACAAAACTTAATTAATTTTGAAACAACTGAAACTCTTTCTAAGTGTTTTGATAAACTGTATTTGCTTTTTTTAAACAAAATTTTATTAGTTTTGAAACAACTGAAACGCCTTTTAAGTGTTTTGCTAAACTTTATTTGTTTTTTTTTAAATAAAACTTAGTTTTGAAACAAATGAAACTTTTTAAAGTGTTTTGCTAAACTGTATTTGTTTTTTTTCAAAACAAAACTATTCATTTTGAAACAATTGAAACTCTTTTTAAAATGTTTTGGTAAACTGTATTCTTTGTTTTTTTTCAAAACAAAATTTTATTAGTTTTGAAACAACTAATCTTTTTAAGTGCTTTGGTAAACTGTGTTCTTTTTTCAAAACAAATAATTTATTTTAAAAAGACTAAAACAATCCCGGTAAGATCTACCGCTAAAGTTTTAAACCAACAAGTATTAAGAAATGTTTATTATAGCATCTTGAAATATTTTTGTTATAATGCTAATATAACATTACCATTGGTAAAATTATTTTAGTTAGTGATGTAGCAGATGTGGACATTCCACATCCAGCCATATCCGGATATTACCGGATACTCGGCCAGGTTCCGGATAGCCGGCAAAACTGATATTTTACCATTTTTATACCTGTACACGAAGACTGTTTAAATACACATACTGTAAGTAAATGTTTTAAATATTGTACGAACCTTCTAAGTAGATCACATGATGAACAAATTGTGGAAAAATTAAAATACATTTTCTACTGTTTTTTTTATTTACAAAATGCAGTACCAGGTACCATAAAATCTGGTACAAGGTACCATAAAATCCGGTACTGGGTATCGTAAAACCTGGTATCGGGTGGGTATCATAAAATCCAGTACTGGTTGTCATGAAATCCAGTACCAGATATCGTAAAATCCAGTACCAGGTATCGTAAAATCTGGTACCGGTTACCATAAAATCCAGCAAAACTGGGAATCTGACAAAATCTCACTTATGGTCCAGATGTCCACCCGGACAGTGAATCTGGGACGTCACAAATTTTATTTTTCATGTACTGTTGACACTGCTGACGAACGTCCATTCCACAGCATCTTATAAACTGTTTAATAAAAACCAGCATTACCAATTATTAATAAATAATAAATTATTATAAATAAATAAATTAATAAATAATAAATAAATTAATAAATTAATAAATTAATAAATTATTAATAAATTAATAAATAAATAAATTAATATATAAATAAATTAATAAATAAATAAATGAATAATAACAATAAACCAGCACTACCAATTATTAATGTTCCAAACAAGTATGAATTTTAAAACATTTTTATACTCATCATTGTTACAAATATTCGTTTTTGTCAGTATTTTTCTTCTATTACCAGTTCAAAATAGATCAAACATAGCTTTAGTTTATCAGTATCATTTTTTTCCTCAATCAAATAATGAATAATGTTAATTGTCTTATTTTTGAGAATCATAATACTTTATTTCTACACTCGATACAATTTAATTAGTTTTCTAAATATTTTTGGTTGACATGAAAATATTGATGTTTACTGTAAGGAAATGTTCAACATTTGTTATTGAATCTTTAATTGACCCAACTATTATGTTTTGTATTAATTGCGTTATTGAGCTGTTTGCATATTAAGTATTTGACCATTATAGAAATGACTGATATATGAAAACCTAACTAAATCAATAACTATTAAACTGTAACATCTATATCTGGCTCCATAGCTAATATATAAAGAAAGTAAAATGTATATACACAGCGACTAAGGAACGTCAATCAATGCTAATTATGATAAATTTCTTCAGCCAATCACAACGAACTAACATTGGTGACGTCATGTGACTGTTTAGAATATGTTGGTTAGTTGGTTGTTCTGTTTAAAAACAAACAAACCAACCAACCAATATATTTGAAGCAGCACGTGATAATGACGTCACCATTATTAGTTCGTTGTGGTTGTCTGAAAAAATTTATCATAATTAGCATTGATTGATGTTTCTTAGTTTTTCTGTGTATATTATCTATAATTCATTTATTAGAAACTGCATTTGTTATTAAAAAATAATTTAATGAAAGACCAAACATTGATTTATTTGTATGACAGTTGCAATAATTTGGCATTTCACTTTGCGAAATCAATGGAATTATTATTTGTAAGACTCTTAATAATTTGAAAATTATATTCATAAAGTCATTATCATCGGTTCTGTATACTAAATAAAGACAATTTTATTAGCTCTAGAAATGCACTTCTGAATGGAGATTAATTCCCCAGGATTGTATAAACTGTCCAATTGAAATATTATTTTAGATAAATATTAGTAAGATTAAAATAAAAATAATTTATTTAAGAAATTTCTAATTCTTAAGAATGTTATTCTACTGACTGCACCAATTGTTACTGAATATTATTATTGATTATTATTAATTACATTATTATTAATTTTTAATTATATTATTATTAATAATTGTATAATTAATTATAATTAATACTATTATTTACTGTTACTGAATATTTAAATTTCTTTGAATGAATACAAATACTTTTTATTCTTGGAATTAAATGACTAAAATATTAAATTTTGAAAAATGATCATCTGGAAATTTGGGAGAAAGATCATCTGAAAAAAAAGAGAAAAAATGTATTTGTCATGTTGACTTCATAAAAATATAAAATATGTTTTATTTAGGCGTATGAAATATTATGTAGATAAAAAATGCAAAATACATTTCATTTAGATGCTTAAAATAGTATGTAGATAAAGAATACATTTCATCTAGATGCTTAAAATATTATGTAGATATCTGAACAGATTAACTTTAACTGATATTAAATAGAAAAATTATTTTTCCATCAGAAGACTCGATAAGAGTTTATTGGAACAACATTCTAGTCTTTTTAAGGTTGAAGAATAAATGGATCAACAATAGCACACATGAGGTAGGTTCTATGTTATTTGAATATAGATCACCTCACTTGTGCTATTGTTTAGCCAAACGACAAATAGATGATTTCCATATTTGTGAAATAAGATTTTTTACTCCAAAATTTGCTTTAGTTGAACATTCCAAGAGTTTGCTCTTTAATTGTGTTCTATAATGCGTATTTTTTCATTTATTATTAAGTGTAATGTGCTATAATAATAATAATACTAATTGTTATTATTATTATTATCCTCATCATTATCATTATTTATGAGATGGTATTTATTTTTGTGTGTTGAAGTACATTTTCTTCTTCATATGTATCGGATATGAGTTTGTTTAATATTGATTGAGAAATAGCAATACAGGGTTTTATGATATTCAATTAATTTAACAACATTTTCTTATGTTTTATTTATTAATTTAAGTTCTATGATATAAATGACAAACATTAGGAAATGTACAACTTTTTTCCAATGGTTGACTACAATGTTGAAAAAATGTGTCGATTAGTCTTGTGTGCGTTTTCTGTGACACTCTTGGCCCACAATATAGAGTCTTGACCTTTTCCTGTCGATTTTCTCCTTTTCAATATCTACGTTCGTAGTCTCTTGGAGGTGATGCATATTTTTGCAGCTGGTGGAATTTGGCATCCACTCAGGCCCTGATGCTTAATTTACTTCTCCTGTCCCTCTTTTTCAACTACTTCCTCTTTTCTGTCTACCCTCTTGATCTGTCCTGGTTTCATACAGCGCTCTTTGCCTCTGCAGCTAATGTGCTGTATAATATTCTATAATAATAAAAAAAAGAGATACGTTCGTAGTCATTTTTGTTGTACACTATTTTGCCTATTTCAAGCTTTACAAAATAATTTTTTTTTATAAATAATTATGAAATATTCATGAATGAAAATATAAACAAAACAAGTTCCCAGCAGCACATACCGATTGAATTTGAAAAGAACAAAAAATGATAGTTGAAAATATCTGGAATTCTTGTTTGATGTTTTGGAAATTAGTTCTCTAACATTGGTTTAATTTGATTTGAATAAATGGAAAACATTTGCTGAATAAAACACACTTTTCTTCTTGGATATTAACTACTTTTAATGTCGTACATTGAGTTTCTAAACATTGTATGGAATTTATGAAACCATCAACATGTTTCATTTTATTTATCTAATATTTTTATTTTTGTAAATTGAGAAATTTCTTCAAATAAATAATTTAAAATTGAAAGTCAAGACCTATTATAATTTTTATATTTTGTTTTGATAAATTGAAAATCCTGCAAGTAAGAAAATAAATCCATTGTGATTCAAGTTAACTTCATGATTTTGATTTGTAGGGACTTATTATAAATGTATTAAATAGTTTAATAAATTCATTCATTAACGTTAACTTGAAAGTTTTACATTTGAGATAACCTGTTGATAGGATATAATCATATTAATAAATTATATTTAATAGTTTAAAATATATCAAAATTTGTCATTATATATATTTGTAAAATATGAAATTATTAATTGAAAATTATTTTTATAATAGCTAATGGAATTGATTGGTATTGTGTATAATCTACAAATAATTTGCAATAAATGAAATATATCTACCCATTAAATTATTTCCGGTTTTAGCTTTGAAGTTTTTTCCAAAGCCAATATATTAAACAACATTGTCAGGTGCATTTTAAAATGGTTTTCCTATAAAAGTTCTAACTTTAATTTTGTGTAAAACGAGCTTTCTGGCACTCATTTTTTTGTAAATAACACTTCAACGAAGTTAATATTTATATTTAAAAAAAAATATTTTGATGGCTACTGACATCGAAATATTTAGAAAAAATTAAAATTAAAATATTCAACTTCAATAAAGTGTTATTTCTAATTTAAATTGGTTTATTGGGTTCATCATGTCATTGTTAAATTGCTGAAAATTGTTATATATTAAAATGCTTTTTACCATAGATATTATTTCTAGTTTAGGCTTAGGTTATGATTTATAATGCAAAGGAGCTTTTATGATAGATCATCTGATGATTAAATGTAAATGATAGCTTTAATTTCAGAAGTTTAAATAGATAAAATTTATTTATATTTTTTATGTTCATTTAATTTTTATAATTTCACTTAATGATATTATTATTATTAAGTTCATTGAACTCCAAGAAATATATATATTTATATATATATATATATCCTTCATATGTGGGGGCCATTGTGAAAAAGCACTATGGTCTTTTGGCAAATTTGTCAGGTAAAACGCTGTTTTTTGACCTTCCACAATAGTTGAGCAGACACTTTGATACCAAATTGTTATGATTTAACTTGGTATTATTTAAAATAGAAATAGTTTATAAAATTGTTGAATAAAAATTTTGTTTATTGATTAAATGATTTATTTAATTGTATATAATTGTAGATAAGGTATAGGACATATAGTGCCTATGCAAAATATATATTTAAAATTAATTTGTTTCAGTATCTTTGGATTATTTTGTCTTTAAAATTATATTAAAATATTAAATTTAAATCGTTTTTATATCCCAGAATAAAAAGGTGAACATTAATAATTTCAGGGCAAATTTTTGTTTTTGTTTCACACAGTACCTGAAGTAACAATTTCTAAAGAAGTGAGTCAAATCATGCAAATGTCAACTTCTCCAAAATCTTGCAACACCCGAGAAAAAGTTGATAAATAATATTGAAATGATATACAATTACAGATAAAAAAAACGAATAATCTATGAAGCTATTTATAATTCAAAAGCATTGTCTAGTTATTTGTAACATTACCATGAATGTAAATTAAATTAGAAATATAAATGTTGCTATGATTCCACCTAAATTAGTGAATATCAGATTTATCAAAAAACCTTTAATAATAAAAGAAAAATTATTCTTCCATTACTTTTAATATTTATAAATATATATAGTATTGGTCATAATATAAGAAACAGTGGCAAGCAATACATTTAGTTGTTATGGATAAAGTGCAATACAGCAAAATATGATATCTTGCACATAGTGGGATGATACTTATGTCGATACTGGCTTAAATTTACAAATTGTTTTAAACAGTACTTAACAATCTAGATAGCATTAAATGAAAATGTCAAAATCAGCACTGGTCAAAATTAAAGTAACACTCAATATTACATATAATGAAAACTAAATGAGAACAAAAAAACGAATATATTGTGAATAATCTTTTATTATTGATAACCTCACTGCATCTACGACCACATAAATCAACTAATCGTTCATATAATGGTTGATCTAGTCCTTTATATTCTTATTTAGAAAATCCCACAACTCTTGATTTTTTGCATTTCTTTGTTGTGCACGTTCTCCAGACTTTCCATACATTTTCAATGGAGTTTAGTTCAGGTTTTTATGCAGACCAGGTCATCGGTGGAATTTCCTCATTGTCTAAAAAGGTTTCACACTCACGTTAGTATGCCATGGAGCATTGTCTTGCACAAAAACAGATAGTTGGGCAGCATCAGACCACATGTGTGGAATGCCATGTTGATGAAGATCATGTTGTTGTCGACCCCACTCCATCCTCGACAGAGAGGATGGAGCCCTCACGTCGGAGGATCCAACCCTCATCCCAGCAGGTCCGACCATCGGGCAAGCAGCCTCGCCGCTCCCACTGGGTCCGACCAGAGGGCCTCCGGAGCCAGGTCCGTCCGCACACGTGGGCATGTGAAGGCGTGTGTAGTGTTATGTGTGTGGTGCTGGCACAGCGGGCAATTTGGAGTGGTGTGTGTATCGGGGGCTATTTTGTTTAGGTATTCTTGAAGTCGGGGGGGATATGTTTGCTCTGAGCTGTGCCAGTGTTCTGCGAATGTCTCTTCTCCCCTTTTATCTATCTATTTATTTTGGGAAATCTTGTACTTCGGGTACTTTACAGTGCTGCAGGTTGGGCTACACTAAAGTGCAGTACTTAATTTGCGTGTTGTCTGAAATTTCCCTAATAATCTCTAGATTTTTCTAAATATATATGGTAAACAATATTTTTAGTACCAGATTTTTAATTTAAGGTACTTAAGTTGTTTTTTGTTATTTTGAATATACTTATATAGATGTTTTTGTTATTTTGAAGGTATTTACACCGTTTTTGTTTTCTTACATACATATTTCCGTTGTTTTGAAGGTATTTACACTGTTTTGTTATCTTACATGCATATTTCCGTTATTTTGAGGGTATTTAGTCCGTTTTAATTTCACTTACTCTCTTCATGTTCAATGTTATTTCATATGTAAAACGGTTGTGACGTCACACCTGGCTGACTTCATGTTTTACTTAGGCTACATAAACCAGTAATTAAGCAAATTTTAGCATTATCGTGCCCCACCAAACAAAACCTAACATGACTTTGCTCTTCAAATGGTTTTCGGTGGCCAAAAAGCACCATTTGAAGAGCAAAGTTTGGTGGGTCACGATAATGCTAAATTTTACTTAAAACTGGTTTATGTAGCCTAAGTAAAATGAAGTCAGCCGGGCGTGACGTTACAACTGTTGTGCATATGAAATAACATTAAACATGAAGAGAGTAAGTGCAATTAAAATAGACTAAGTACCTTCAAAATAATAGAAATATGTATGTGAGATAACAAAAACTGAGTAAATACCTTCAAAATAACGAAAACATTCATGTGAAATAACAAAAACTGTGTAAATACTTTCAAAATAACGGAAATATTTATGTGAGATAACAAAAACTGTATAAATACCTTCAACATAACGAAAATATGTATGTAATATAACAAAAATGGTGTAAAAACCTTCAAAATCTCGGAAATATGTATGTAATATAACAAAAACTGTGTAAATACATTCAAAATAACGGAAATGTGTATGTAAGATAACAAAAATTGTGTGAATACCTTCAAATTAACAGAAATATGTATGTAAGATAACAAAAATGGTGTAAATACCTTCAAATTAACAGAAATATGTATGTAATATAACAAAACCTGTGTAAATACATTCAAAATAACGGAAATATGTACGTAAGATAACAAAAACGGTGTAAATACCTTCAAAATAACAGAAATATGTACATTCAAAATACAAAGTACATTCAAAATAACAAAAAACAGCTCAAGTACCTTAAATTAAAAATCTAGTACTAAAAATATTGTTTACGAAATATGTTTAGAAATATCTCGAGATTATTAGGGAAATTTCAGACAACGCGCAAATTAAGTACTGCACTTTAGTTTAACTCTACGTGCAACACTGTAAAGTACCCGAAATACAAGATTGCCAATACTTTTTTGTTGAAGTTGCTAGATTTGATTAAGGGATCTAAAGTAAAGTTTAGCCGAAACTTTAAACTCCTTTCAGGCTTAGGGACTTGAAACTTCATTTCCACTGGATCTAACTTTCATATTTGTTGAAAGCACATCAAAATCTTTAGTAAAAACATATTTCCTATGCGGTGTGTAAAAACAAAAAATTTAAATTGTTGGAATTTCTCAAAATTCTGAACTGGGATTTTTAGAATTTAGGTTGCAGGACCACATCATTCCACATTTTATCCAAGCAAAAAAAAAAGGTTAGCTGATGCTCTGGCAATGTATAAGAACCCATTTTGTTAAAAAAAATTGAACAAGTGGAAATTGTTACTAGAGTTTCAAAAACATTCTTGTTTTTGGCACACTGGGTTTTTTTTACAAAATAATTTTAACTTTAAATGAAAAATACTATACATATACATTAATATGACTTACCTATTAATTATAGAAGAAAGTTAAGCAAACATACTCTAAATATAAAATTAAAGACGAAACAGCCGCAACTAACTCATGCAAAATCACATTTCGAATTTTTACATTTGTGACAAATTTTTTAGCACACTATTAATTTACACTACAAATTACCCTACGTGAAATGAAATTTTTTTAAAAATAATAATAAATATTATGTCTATGATTAGATCCCATTTTGACAAAGACTCTTTTATCCATAGAAATATATACTGGAAGGCGGATGTTCCATCCACCCAATGTAAAACTTTTGGCTTAATCAAACGTACCATTACCAATTTTGAAACCTAAATCTAAAGAAATGTCGCAGTTTTCCCCTTCAAAAAAATCCACAATACACCATTTACATTGAACAATGCGATCGAATTATGAACATTTATGATCAGGATTGATGAGATATTAACCGATTAAAATTAAATTATTTTATTTCTTAAGCTTTATCAAAACTACATTGATATTAAATATGGAGAATAGAGTGCTCAGCATGCCTCACGAGATAAAGCATATTTAGGTAAATTTAAATGTCCAGGTCGATGAACAACATAAAAAAAAGGGCATGAGATCTAGTTTCCACCTTCGAATTTTTGATTTTCCCATGGCCTTTATAATGAAACCTAAACGTCACAGACTCAACGACAGCGTAGGCTCCCTTATCTACAGCACTGTGTGTCCTCTAGAAAAGAATGCAATCCATTTTGGTTTAATGTTTTTGACAGCGCGAACAATTGAC
>JARUHE010341214.1:0-10462 GCA_031471125.1 Archaeomysis grebnitzkii | reverse complement strand
CTTATATATTCAAAGAAGTTTCGAGATATAGAATTTTTGTTTTTCTCGTATGAACTTTTCAATGAGACGAGTAAACCTTCTGACTTAGTCAAATGTAATTAATATATTTACAAGAAAAATGACGATCTAGTTTTTGTAACTCTAGTATTTGTTCTTCGGCAGTTATTGTTTCATTATTTCGAGTAAATTCAAAAAATGTACGTTGTAGTTATCTCACAGTTCAGTAGATTTTCCTTATGACAAATGTAAATATGATTCATAGCTAATGGATTTGCTTTGCTAAGTTTATCTTTAAATCGCAGTTCATGTTTTTTGGAACATACATTTACTTCCATTATTATTATTTCAATTATATTTGGTATCATTTCATGGTATTCTTTTATAGGTGGATATATTATGCCCTACTGCGTCTCTGAAATATTTTAATGATGGTAATCTGTTCACTAGGTTTTGGTGTTACGCTAACAATTCGTCTATCCGTGTGCAGTGTTAGTTAGGCGCATCAATCTAGATATTTCCCTCTAAATCTAGAATTTTACTTTTGTAATTCAGCAAAATGATTTCCTACCGATTCGAGCACAGCATTCCTGGTATACACTTTCATTTGTAATAGTTATAGACGACAAGTGTAAAGTTTTTAGATTTAACTATTTTATGACACTTATAGTTTTTCATTATATGTTTATAATATTTCTATGATTAACTATTGCCGGATTATGGTTTAATGCAGTTTTCATATCACTGTATATAGCACCAAGTCATCCATGAATAATTTGAGAGAATTTCTCTTTGAAAGTTTTGTTGGAGGACCTTTTATTGATAAGATACTGTTTTTGCAGGACATTTTTTTGTTTTATCTTTCTTACGTTATAAAATAAATGTTTCATCTATTGCCTAGGAACTATTACAGTTAAAATATATACATAAATAATGCAGTAATATATTATTGTATTCCAAGATATGGCACCATTGCCCAAAAAAGACATTTTTTTTAGAAATTAGATTGAAGTTGCAAGTATTTAGATCATATTACATGTTTGCTAATGGTAAATAATGAAGTAACATACATTTATTAAAACACATCTTAATTTTATAATTTATTAAATGAACAAGATGAAATTAAATTGAAATTGTATTTACCATTTAGTGAATAAACAAATTTACGTGTAATACTCAACTAAAATTGTTTTAAGCTCCATTTGTTTTGCTTACTATAAAAAATATCCAAATACCTGTGTAGCCTTACTAAAACATATGTGTGCAGAAACAAATTGAAGCGCCCACCACTGAGCATATTCTAAATTTATTTTTTTTCTCTATATGTTCTGTCACTAAATTGGTAGTTTATGTACTGGATGTCTTTTTTAATGTTATTTCAAATTGTAAATTGTGTTAATTGATAGGGGTTTCAATGCTGTATTAATATAATTTGTATGGCTTATATATATATAATTCGTAAATATACATAAATATATATGTTTGAAATATTGATAAATTTCTTCTTTTTTCCATTAGGAAGTTTTTTTTTATCAAAATGTATGTTTTTCGAAGGAAAAACTTTTGAACGGGCCAAAAATAACTGAAATGTTGTTAATCTAACAATTAAGTGTCAAGTTGAAATAAATTTTATATGTGACCTTCTTTTCATATTGAATGTGAAGCGAAAATTGATTTTCATCAAAATATTTCTCCCGCTTTAATGAAATATTGACAAGGAAGCCTTACAAATAAATTACGCGATGAATAATGAAGAAAACTTTTATGCCGAGATATATTCCTAAGAGTCTCCTGAGATATTTTTGATATTGCCAACAACAACAATTTTATACTTTGCATATAGTTGCGTTTTTTTATAGAAAAGGAAAAAATTATAGCTATTGTTATTTAAAATAGTTTTGTTGTATTTGTTTTTACTAGTTAGAAAAATAAGAATGTAGATTTTTAGGCTCACATTTTTTTTGTTTCACTTTGCTTCTATGATTTTTAAGTTTTTTATATGAATCTTTATTCACTTTGTTCAATATTCACACATTGGTTATTACTGTATAACTGCTTCCAATTCTACACTAGTTCCGTGCACTATATTAAAGAGATATAACTTGTTTAATGATTGAGAAAATGTTATAATTTTATAGAGAAAGTTCATAGTCATTGTAAAAGTATAGAAGAGTTTTCAAAGTATTCTTTAATCTTTCATTTTTCCTTTTAGAACGAAAATATTTTACAGTTTCATGTTTTCCACTGTTTTGCTACATATACACAATATTCTCTTTTATCATGACTTACAAAAATTCACATCATCAAATTGATTAAACTTTGTTAATAGTGCACATTTTTTGTTGATTCAATCAAATTGCTTATGGTTCAATAGAAGTCCTACTGCATTGGTACAATGTGATATAATATGAATTTAGTCAAATGTGGCCAGTGCATCAACATAGACAAACTCATGTATAGTTTCTTAATATATACAATGAGTTGAAGAACTGTTACTTTTTTAGAACGACTAAACTACATTTTATTTGCATTATGTGTAGCTTTGAAAAGAAAGATTTAAAGATTTAAAGTTTGACTGTAAATTACCCTAAAAACTAAAAGGTGTTAAAACAATCATATTGATTGGGAAATGTTATTCTCTTCAGATAAAATATATTCAATATGATTTAGAATTATAAGACAATGCAACAGTGTAGTCTTATTTGGATCAAAAATAGCATAAGTGTGATAACCCACATCCAAATAACATATAGCTTACATCAATTGTGCTATTGTCGATCCAAATTGTCTAGCATTAGTATTCTACTTTACCAATATATTATTATAATTCGCAATATTAATGCCAATACAAAAAATGTGTCCATCCAGTAAGCCGACAAAAACACTTTTAACATTGTTTTTTTTAACAAATTAAAACAAAGTAAAATCCCTTTTTCACTTATTTTGTTTTTTTAACTAAATAAAGTTTCGCAAATGAGGACTTCCAAACCTAAAAGGGTCCCAGCGAAAATACTTATTATCTGAGGTAAAAACTGGAAAACCATCCGAACAAAAAATACTTTTGGGTCAGAGAAAGAAAGAAATGTAGGCTAGAAATGTTTATAACATACAAGAACATTTTGACTTAAGTTCAATAATTTAATCAAAATATATAAAAGAATATTATGAATTAAATTCAATAATTTAATCCAACTTCACGCCAGCATGCAGCAGGTTGACGTTGACGAAGTGAATCAAATTGTGGATACCAAAAATTTCACTTTTAGAAATAAATGGAAGGAATTATGAATTGGGACATCCATAATTAAGACAAATATAACTGAGAAACAAATTGAGACAAGCAGAATTGATAGACAGATGGAAAAAAATATTACTGGGAGACAAATTGAGACAAGCAGAATTGATAGACTGATTGAGACAAATATAACTGATAAATAAATGGAATTACTGTAATAGACAGATTGAGACCGATATAAATTGGAGATAAATTGAGGGAAATATAACTGAGATATACATTAGGACAAACACAGTTTTAAACAAATCTATCTGAGAGTAAAACTGAGACAAATAGAGTTGAGAGACAAATTGAGATGAATTTAGAGTAAAACTGAGACAAATAGAGTTGAGAGACAAATTGAGATGAATTTAGAAAAAAACTGAGACAAATAGAGTTGAGAGACAAATAGAGTTGAGAGACAAATTGAGATGAATTTAGAGTAAAACTGAGACAAATAGAGTTGGGAGACAAATTGAGATGAATTTAGAGTAAAACTGAGACAAATAGAGTTGATAGACAAGTTAAGATGAATTTAGAGAAAAACTGAGACAAATAGAGTTGAGAGACAAATTGAGATGAATTTAGAGAAAAACTGAGACAAGTAGATTTGAGAGACAAATTGAGATGAATTTAGATAAATATAAATAAGAGTTAAATTGAGACATACATAATTGAGAGACACATTGAGCCAAAAGGAAGTGTCTCAGTTTGCCTCAGGATTACCCAGTGTAAGCTTGTAATTAATATTTTCTAATAAATAGTCTACTAATTCGTTCATTCGTTTAATTAAAAAACAATTTAGTTTGTCAATTGAGATTTAATTAAATGGTTCCAATTAAACAATAATAAAACCAAAACATGAAAAGTATTATTTATTGTTTATTATGTAAAATCTAACATAAGCTATATATGTATTCATACCAAACACTATACTTTGGTTTCTTATACATTGAACAATAAAAGAATGATAGGATTTAGATATATTTATATATACTTATGTATGATTTTTATATAGCATTGTTAGTAAGATTTTTTTGAAATCATATAACGAAACGTAATTTGTGAATTGTAATAGTTGATTAACAAAAAACAAAGCAAATAAAACAGTTCAATAAATACTTAATTGTCAGCTATTTGTTTTATTAAAATCAAGGTTTTAACTGAAAAAATAATTTATTTTACTATGATCTATATACAATTTTATTGGTAAGAGATTTCTTAAACGATGAATGGAATTGAGATCGTAAATATTTGTAATTGTTTATTAGATCATAATTAAGTATGAAATATAAGTAAATAAATAAAAAATAAATAATTAAAAAATAAATAAATGAAAAATAAATAAATAAAAATAAATAAATACAAATAAATAAAAATAAATAAAAATAAATAAAAATAAATAAATATATAAATATATAAATAAATAAATCAATAAATCAATAAATCAATAAATCAATAAATCAATAAATCAATAAATCAATAAATCACTAAATAAATAAATAAATAAATAAATAAATAAATGAATGAATGAATGAATGAATGAATGAATAATTATTTAATTAATTATTTAATTAATTAATTAATCAATTAATTAAATAAATAAAAGTAGATAAATAAATAAATAAATAAATACAAGTAAATAGAAAGTGCATTAAAATTAGCCACGTTCAATTCAAATTGGTGGAAAGTTTAGAAAAACGAAATATAAATTGTTTTACGTTGCTTGCGATTCGCAATAACATCAACCATGGTAATGAAAGTATCATCAATAATAATAATACCCTTCAGAATGCTTCCAATAATCATAGCATTGATGGTAATAGTAATCGTAATGGCGTTACTGATTAAAGTTATTATGTTGTCAACTGGTAAGTCTTTATAAATAGTTAAACACAAACGATTTTGACTTTTAAAAGTCTAGGTATGTATTGCAATAAGGCCTAAAATGCATTGAAGTTAGTTTTAAAACCAATGCAACAACCCGTGAGACTTGTAAAATGGTTAAATAAATATTCTGAAAATGAATTCCAGTGAAAACACGCCTAATGATAGAAGATAATATTTTCTAGCACGTATTAGCCAAACAATTGAAAAGAATACAAACAATTAAAAGTATTTTGTATAGTTATGATTTTTTTATTTTGAAATGACAGGTTTCGTAATAAGACGTAACATTTGTTTCCCTCGTTTTATAATTAGTTACTGATTAAAGAATTTAACGGTTTGATATAACTAATGCTAGTTAGCTCATTTAATGAACAATAAGTTCATGTGTTCTCCTTGCTGAGACAGATAACTATGAAGCGATACAGTGTGGAAAAATGCAGTCATACTGTATACAATTTTTGTTAATAAGAAGCATGTGTAAGATGTAAATGGCCACTTGACATTTAAGACATTTATTTGTAAATGTCAATATGAAAAGGTTGACATAGTTATAAATTAGGTAATGATTACTATGTATGGCAGATCTAAAAATAAATCAAGGACTGTACGATGGCTTAGCAGACTGTATATTGATCGACAATAGCACAATTAAGGTAACCCACACTCAAACAACATAGAGCTTACCTCACTTGTGCTATTTTTGATCCATATAATATGTGTTATAACCTTTGATCTATGCCATAGATTTTATGGCTTGTACTATCGCTCAAGAAATAAGAGTTACTCTAAACTGATTTATTATTTGAAGTTTCAAATTATTTAATCAGCCTTATGAAGAAAATATATTTCGAGTATTTTGATTGTTTAGGTTTGAGAAGTATTACAATAACCAACATAATGATGTAAGTTGATACTTTACTTCTTCATAAGTTGTTAATTGTTAAGAACACTTCTTCTCAAAATAGAAAATTGTATACAGTTTAAGAAATAATTAAAAAAACGAATTATTGTAATTATTAAATAATGCATACCTAAAATAGTTATAATAAAGGTGTGTTTTTGTCTTTTTTCATTTATATACTGCTATCAGGGCCTAATATACGTCTAAATTACACTAGAAGTTTTTTTTCAGACAAGTTGATTGTACAGCATACCCCTATTCTATTGATCATATGAATTTGCATACGAAAATAATAATCTTGGTCTGTTTCGTTCCATAGCTATAAAGCAACATACGTAGATACACACAAACACTTAAATACAAACATACACACACAAACACACAGTTGACTTAGCACACAAGCAAACACATACGAACACATGCACATAGTTTCACATAAACATGCATACACAGACATGCACACTCATACGCTTAATTACTTAGTTACATATATAGATACCCATTCGGAAAATATCGTCATATCAACTGTAAAACAAGATACTTTAGAGCCGATTTTTTACAGATAACGGTATAAAAAACATCATGATAAATTAAGATATTAGTTAAGCGATATTTCGAGATAAAAAACTACTCTAAAAATCTTCATTATTCAAGCTGGAGATCAAAAACAGCACTAACACAACACTACACGACCAATTAATACGGGTGGAAAACTCGGCGATAATTTCCAACTGTGTAGACCCACATAGACACACCGACACACACATACAAACATATACACACAGCTATGCACACACATACATACACAAACACACATATATCCAGACACACACACACAGACATATACACACAGCTATGCACACACATACATACACAAACACACACATACCCAGACACACACACACACGACTGGTATTTTTTAATATAGACACTTACCAAAACAAACTCAATTACGATTGTAATATAGAGGTGAAAGGAATAACACTATGTAATTTAAAGGGAAAATAATGCCTTAGGGATAGGAAGATAGGTAAATGTGGAATCGTCTCTCTTATATAATCTATTTAATGGAATCCTGTCGATTTTCGTCGTTCTCCTAGTAAGGAGTTTCATACTTTTGAGCATTTTGAACCTTTTCTTAAAGAATCGAGTATTTTTGCTCATTCTTGTAGTTCTTGATTACAATTGCTCTTTTATGTCAAATGCGGATGCATCATACACATGTTAATCTATAAACTTTGATTTAGAATTGATTCTTAATGTTTGGCAAAGTTAGACAACATGTGCACAATGAAGGGGTGACTGATGAAATGCTTCCAAAAGGAACATGGAATATTAAATACCCAACAATACACAATTCAATCTTACCCAAGGACAAATATATATTTTGATGACCTGTACATTATTTATTGAGTACTTACAGCAATTATGACCTGCCTCCAATAAATGTTTGAATTTCATAAAGAATTTAGGATATACATTCTTGGCTATTGTGATCATTATACATAGGCATTAAATTATAAATAAAGAACATTATCCGTTTTTTATTCTGTATTTTACAAATTAAATAATCATGTTCATAAAAAGTTAGTAAAGTGTTTTATGTGAGTATAATTATTAAATCAACAACAATGTTTAACAATTTTTTGAAGTGGACCTTCAATATATACATAATTAACCAATATCTAATTTACGGTTCTTATCTTAATAAATTTAAAAAAATATATTTTTTATAGAAAACATTTTTTTAAGAAATATATTTTATGTTGACGTATACTTATATTTATTTTTTAAATCAAAAGTAATATAAAAATAATTAATTTCATATTTTTTTATAATTTGTTTTTATTATTTATTTTGTTTTTAAGTTTAAGGAAATTTAATTATAATTATAATTATAATCATGATTATGATTATCTTATGTTTAGTACATTAACGGTCATTATCTTCACCTCAACCGTACTAAATGTACTGAAATTGTTTGTCTAGCTTGCTCGTCTAAGAGAGTCAATATTGACATCATCAAAATGTTGCTAGTGCACAATGCTTGTTGATTTAATCAACTTTCTTGTGTTTTAATAAAAATTGTATCACCACGTAACAATGTGATACGATAATTATTGAATAAAAAAAATGTGCACTATCAACAAATCTTAGTCAATTTGATGATGTAAGTATTTACTATCTTAGACAGAAATGTTTTTCAGAGTGTTGTTCAAACAAAAAATTCACATTTGCTTATTTTCATTTAAATGTTCTGAATAACAACAAGACTATTGCCAAACTCAATGTAGAAACGACTTCTAATTTCTAACAACATTTAGTAAAATAAATAAAATATTACAATTGGATAGTAAAAAAAATTAACAATTCAAGGTTTGTAAAACAAATAAAAAGAATCTCTTCTTACGTATGTGTCAAATGTCCTTAATTTAAATCAGGTTAGAATAAATTCAACGCCAATTTGAATCTAATATTTCTTGGTAAGTCATCCTTGACGTTGATTGCAACAAGGTTATAACGATTCAATGCACAAAGGTGCAACATAATGAAATGTATCTCCAACGTCAACTCTAAAGGAGATTAACCCTAAACCAAATTTAATATTGTTTCAAATGATTATTTCCAATGTTAACTCCAATGGAATTTAGTCTTACACCAAAATTTAACATAGGTTTCAAAGGGTTATTTCGAATGTTAACTCTAATGGAATTTAACCCTAAATCAAAATTTAACCTATGTTTCAAAGGGTTATTTAGAATGTTAATTCCAATGGAATTTAATCCTAAAGCAAAATTTAGCATAGGTTTCAAAGTGTTATTTAGAATGTTAATTCCAATGGAATTTAATCCTAAAGAAAAATTTAACATATGTTTCAAAGTCTTATTTCGAATGTTAACTCTAATGGAATTTAATCCTAAGCCAAAATTTAACATAGGTTTCAAAGGGTTATTTAGAATGTTAATTCCAATGAAATTTAATCCTAAAGCAAAATTTAACCTATGTTTCAAAGGTTTATTTCGAATGTTAATTCCAATTAAATTTGATCATAAACCAAAATTTAACATAGGTTTCAAAGGGTTATTTAGAATGTTAAATCCAATGAAAAGTAATCCTAAAGCAAAATTTGACATAGGTTTCAAAGGGTTATTTCGAATGTTAATTCCAATGAAATTGAATCCTAAAGCAAAATTTAACCTATTTTTCAAAGGGTTATTTCGAATGTTACTTCCAATGGAATTTGATCCTAAACCAAAATTTAACATAGGTTTCAAAGGGTTATTTAGAATGTTAATTCCAATGGAATTTGATCCTAAACCAAAATTTAACATAGGTTTCAAAGGGTTATTTAGAATGTTAATTCCAATGAAATTTATTCCTAAAGCAAAATTTAACCTATGTTTCAAAGGGTTATTTAGAATGTTAATTCCAATGGAATTTAATCCTAAAACAAAATTTAACATAGGTTTCAAAGGGTTATTTAGAATGTTAATTCCAATGAAATTTAATCCTAAAGAAAAATTTAACATAGGTTTCAAAGGATTATTTCGAATGTTAATTCCAATGGAATTTAATCCTAAAGCAAAATTTAACATAGGTTTCAAAGGGTTATTTAGAATGTTAATTCCAATGGAATTTAATCCTAAACCAAAATTTAACATAGGGTTCAAAGGATTATTTCGAATGTTAATTCCAATGGAATTTAATCCTAAAGCAAAATTTAACCTATGTTTCAAAGGGTTATTTAGAATGTTAATTCCAATGGAATTTAATCCTAAACCAAAATTTAACAAAGGTTTCAAAGGGTTATTTCGAATGTTAATTCCAATTAAATTT
Source organism: Archaeomysis grebnitzkii (assembly GCA_031471125.1). NCBI lineage: Eukaryota > Metazoa > Arthropoda > Malacostraca > Mysida > Mysidae > Archaeomysis > Archaeomysis grebnitzkii. The sequence goes on along the minus strand of JARUHE010341214.1, from coordinate 563 downwards.
GATCATATAAAAACAAAATTTAACAAAGGTTTCAAAGGGTTATTTAGAATGTTAATTCCAATGGAATTTGATCCTAAACCAAAATTTAACAAAGGTTTCAAAGGGTTATTTCGAAGAAAAATAATTAATAGATGTTATTATGAATGAATTGTATTACAATGGAGATTAATCTGGCTATAGGAAACTTTGATTAGAATAAAAATAATAAATGAGTTTTGATTCAATAAACAAGATCTTAATTTATTTTGTCAGATCAAATAGAAATGTTCTTTCATCTTGTAAGATTCTTTTCTTTGATAAATAATTAACAGTATACAATCTATAATTAATGTTACAAATGTAAGGTATATGTATTTATACACTGTAAACATATATTAGTCATATGGACTATCAAAAGTTAGTCAATTTTGACTAATATTTTACTATGGTGACGAAACTTTGACTAGAATTTTCATAAGATTTTAGTCAAGGTGACTAAATTTTTGAAAAAAATAGTCAATGTAACTAACTTTAATTAGGCATGTTGACTATTTTTTAGATAAAAAATTAGTCAGAGAGTAGTC
>JARUHE010341203.1:0-10462 GCA_031471125.1 Archaeomysis grebnitzkii | reverse complement strand
TATGTGTGAAAGTTTTGAGGAAGATCGGTTAATAAATAAAAAAGTTAGGGTTTTTTGTAAATCGTCCACTTAAGAAACATTATTACCATCTATGATAATTGCTCATTGCATGATCATAGCTCTAAAATAAAGTGTTTAGTCTACTAAAAAAATAAAACTTGATAAACTCCATAACATTAACAAAATTTCCTTTAACAATCAGGTAAAAACATTATCTATACAAAAATTTGTAAAACTAGCCATAGATGACCATAAATCTCGCGTGAAGTAAGCAAACATTCTATTTATAGACTTTAATTCAATAAATATTTATTTTATGAAAAAAATATTCCTGGTAATGTGGTTAGATTGTCATTATAAACAACTTTTGTTTAATCAAATTTTCTGTAACTCTTCAATCAAATAAAGAACTTCAAAATTTTGCTCAAAAACAAAGATTTAAAAAATTCTGTTTTTGGCTATAACTTTTTAAAAATAGGTTTTTGAAAAAAATTACTAACAATTTTGATTGGATGGTCATAGTAAACAACTTTTCGTCAATAATTTTTTTTATTTCTTCAAACAAGAACATAAAACTTTTGCTCAATTTTTTTTAGAATTAAAAAGTTAGGGTTTTTTGGTTATATCTCGGTAAATGTTAATTTTTGAAAAAAAAGTATTTATGGCAATATTGGCCGGAAAGTTAAGACAAAAGACTTTAGTTTATGGAAATTCTCTGTAACTGTAAATTGTTTTACACTAATTTATTTTCAGGTACAGACGACGACGCCGGAAAAATAAAACCTATATAGAGCTTTTACCTAACGGAATGCTTGATAAAAAATGGAAGAAATCAAACTATTATTAACAGCTTTTCTTTGTACAATATTGCTTAGACTTATTTGCAAAGCAATTAATGTTCATAGCTTGTAATCCATGAACATGAACGGTTTGAATGTCTCGTGACAGAAAAAATGATCAAAAATATTATTTTTATGAAAACATCTTTATATCAAATATTCACTTTAGACTAATCATGTATACTTCATTTCCAATACATTGATGCATAAATAAAAACAAAGAATGAAAAGATATTTATAAACAATGTTTTTTGTTTCCACAATCAGAACTTTTAATAAAAATAAAACCATGTTGAAAAATGGCCAATTTCATGAAAAACTATACAATAAACGCTTTAAGAATTTTGTATTAAGTCAAATTTGTAGAACTATTGATACCTAAGCTTGAGTTAAACATGTTCCTCATTACAATAGACCATTAGAAAAATTTAGCTCTAAATATGTTTGCTAAACACAAATTCTTAACATAAAAATTGTCATAACAATATCAATAAATCGATAAATGTTGTTGCAAGTAAACTGGTTATTTAATGACGAACCTTCCTAAAAAATTATATTATGACACATCAATTTCAAATAAAAATAATTAACTGGTAGCCTGAAATTGTTTTATTACAAAAGTTCACACTACATGAAAATAAGGCCAAGTAAAAAATTGTTTTAAGAAAAATAATAAATCAATAAATGTTGTTCTAATTAAACTGGTTATTTAATAAAAAATCTTCCTAATTAAGTATATTATGATAGCATATCACTATAAAATAAAAATAATTAATTGATTGCCTAAGATTATGTTTTATCACAAAATTTTAAGTCACAGATGCAGACGAATAAAAACTAAAATGTATGTAGAGCTTCGCTACACAATTCCCGACAAAAATTGTGCGTTTAGTGAAAGTATTTCTTCATTCCTTTAAAATAAAAAATAATTATAACCTAAATTTAAATATTTTGAAAAGCTGCTTAGAATATGTGGCTTTTCATTTAATTATAAGTAAACATTCCTGTAAAATAAAAAATACAAAGCTGATTTCAAAATTTAAAAAAATATTTTGTGATATATTTTCTTAGTAAAAGTAAATTAGTAAAAAAATGATGAGCTTAATTTTGATTTTGTGAAAACCTAAAAAGTTATTATCTCTATTTAAATAAACTTGAATTTTGTGAAAATGTTTAGAATGAGTGGTTCTTCATTTTATTTTAATTAAACATTTTTTAAAACCAAAAATGAAAAATTATAAGCCATATTGTGATTTAGTACCATCCTAAAAAAATATGAGTATTTAAAATATTATTTCGAATGAATTGTTCACTTCATTACAACTAAACATTGACTTAACATTGAAAATAAGAAAGTTATAAACAAAATTTCGAATTTGGTTCACCCTTCCTACTACAACAGCTATGATTTCCATTGTATTATAACACATACAATTATTAATGCAAAAGATAATATATATAACAATCAAGCTACAAATAATATTTAAGAATCGTAAAAAAAACTATAGAAATAATTAAAGCTTCGGTACACCCTTAGTATATATATATGTATATATGTGTATGTGTGTGGTTATATATAGATATTGCAATACATTACAAACTATAGCCATTAATTTTAATATTTTTTCTCTATTTCAGATCTTTAAAAATAAAACATGGCTAGAGTTTTCAGAAATCGTGATAGTTTAGGCTCCAGTACTCCTGGGTTTTATTGTGAAAGTACAAGAAATAGACCAATTATTTATTTGGACGATGATGCCAAAAGTTGTGCTAAAACTCCTTTACCTATAGTATCATGCAAACGCCTTGAAGACTGGGAGGTCAAAAAATACTTTAATGGTGAAAAAAGATCCTCCAATTATGCATTGGGCAACAACTTTAAAAGAAGAAAAACTTTGGATGTTGATGAATCGTCTCGTTCATCGGCCGGTAGATCTCTCAGAAGCGGCATAATGGATGTGTCTTACATAAAAACAAATGATTATGGCCGGCTCGTTTGGGCCAAACATGCAGGCTCGATTATTTGGCCGGCCATAATTTTTAACCATCAGGAATGTGAGATGGATCCTCCTCCTGAGAATGCTACCTATGTCGTATGGTTGGGTGACCACTCTCATGACCCAATTCGGTTAACAAGAATGTTCGACTTTGCCAAAAACTTTACTTATTTCTTCCAGAGGCAAAATTCAACAGAGTATTATAACTCTGCGGTAAAAGAGGCTTTGCAAGAGGCGTGTGTACGGGCAAATGTTCGGGATGTAGATTTAAATTCTTTTAAAGAATTGGTCAGGTATGCCGACAGAAATTTAAACACCGAAGGGTCTTCAAAGTTGATTCTTCCAACTAATGAATATAAACACTCAAAAAAGATTAAAATGACCCTCTCAAGGCTGCACAAAATCCAAAGAAGAGAAATAACATCAACTCTATTCAGAAATGAGGTGGACAAAGAAGACAAAAGATGTTACGAAGAAAAATCAGCATTGTATGAAAAAGTGCGAAACGGTTTGCTCGACATTGAAACACTTTGCATTGCATGCGATCGCACCGATTGCACAATTGCAGTGACACATCCATTGTTCGAAGGTGGTCTTTGTATTAACTGCAAAGATGAAGTCCATGATGGGATGCACCACCAAGGTTCAGATGGAATGTTAAAATATTGCAGTGTCTGTGGATGCCCAGGTGATATTATACTCTGTGATATGCCACAGTGTCCAAGGTAAGATTTTGTCTTCTTGAAATCTTCAAACCAAACATGATTATATTGATTAGTTCATATATCTTCACTAATTCACTATGTTCTATATAAAAAATTGATTAAACTTTTATTTTCACATTTTTGTCTTTTTCCATACAGGGGCGTTTGCGAGGATTGTGTTAATCTGTTAATTTTTGAGGATGCAACTAATCAAATTCAAGATATTGAACCATGGTACTGTTTTCTCTGCCACCCAACCGGGCTCAATGGTTCAGGTTTAATCACTCCAAGGGCCAATTGGGTGAAAGAGGTAACTTTATTCTTTGTCTTTGGTCTACTGCAGTGGCAAAATACTTTATCTGAGAACTTACTTTTAGTATGTAAATTACGAAATACTTTTGAGGCCAGCCAACCATGTTTCATTTGATAATAACATTTCAAAAGATACAATTTTTTTGTTGAGTATGTGTAGCTAAGCTCTACATAAAAGAATTTCCTAAATTGTAATTAGCATTAGCAATATCAGACAGTTATATCATCTGTAACTCTTAAATTTCATTTTCATTGTTATATCATCTATAACTCTTAAATTTAATTTTCATTGTTATATCATCTATAACTCTTAAATTTCATTTTCATTGGATTCATTTTTGTTTTTAATACATTAATTGATGTTTATATTTTTTCTTTTCTTTATTTTCTTACTTTTCATTCAGAAAATTTATCTAGGAATTTTTGTATTCATTTTTTGCTCAGTTAAACTATCTACCCCGGTATTTCACTCACATGGAACACAAAATGAATTCAAATCATTTTTTAAATAATGAATATGAAAACCTAAATCAGGCTGTAGAGGGTTAAGGAAACAGTTGTATACTAAGCACAGCTGTGTTTTAATACTCTTATATGTATTTTGATTTACAATTTCAATTGTGAAAACAAAGATATTTCATTTGTATACTTTTTTGTCATGAAGTAGGTGTGGTGTTTGTAAAAGCTTTATACCTAAGCAGACTAATCAAATAATTTTCTTGTATCACTAATATCTCGTTTCTTATCTCAAGCTTGAGGATCGGAATCTTCCCAATCTAAAGATAGTTCCCATTCCAAGTCGTATAACTGACAACATTGACGTGAATCTGTTGAATACACCAGATCCGAGTACCTTTCCGAAAAGACCTCTCAGAGTGCTGTCTCTATTTGATGGAATTGGAACAGGTAAGAAAATTAATTAAAAGTTGATCATAATTTTTTTGTTAGGCTGTGTAAAAGACTGTTTCTATAAATGGCTTGTGATTGCTGTGGTTGGTGCAGATGATTGCAGGTCTTATTGATTGCTAATATATGGATTTAGTTGAGTAATATTTTTTAAAAACTTTATATTTTGCAAAACTTAAAATCTAAATTTTGATGAAAAATAATTTTTCTTTTACCTTGCAATGCTACCCTCGATCAACATGATTGAAAGGTCATTCTCAGCACACTTTTAATGTATTTTAGTCGTCACTACATAATTTTTTTCTATGCAAACCAAAATCTATAAGAACAGCATACAGATATGGACTCAAATGTTTTATCAAAATTGTTTTCTGTTTCTACTATTTTACATAAACACTTTTGTTATAAATTTAAAAAATTGGTATTTACATTTTTGTTTAACGAGTGAAAAAAAATTGAGACATCAGTTACTATGTATTTGATTTTACGAGGTAAAGGCAAACAAATGATTGAAATTTTTTATTCATGATTTCACAATGTTTTTATTGAATAAAATTTATAAAGATGTGAATAATAACAGTTTGAATTTTGTGAGTATTTTAATTTTTGAACAAATGACTTTGAATTATTGCACTACTTTCTGAGATGAATGCAAATGTTATTATTTTTGAGTTTGTTAATAAAAGTAAATTTCTAGGTAGACCAATTTTTTCCAATTGACAATGCCATTAATAGTTTTTTTAAATGGAAATTTGGAAAAAGAATTTATTTGAAGAGTTAGGGCAATATTTATTATATTGATCTGTTCACAACTTTGCTGAATGTATGGTGATCCACCTACAGAGCTATGTTTGCCACATGCTCCATAGGAATTAATATTGGAATCAACTATGTGGACCCCCTAATTATTGTCCCGTCCACCCGTTGCTAGTGGTTTAAATGTTACAACCAGTTTTTTCATTTAATTTTTTAATATATTCATTTTTGTCAAGTATGCCAGTGGCAAAGCTATAATGAGGTGTTACTATTCCGTTGTCTCCGACTTCGGCGTAGTAGTTTTATCCAAAACATTCAAGTTTTTTGTTTGTTTACCTACCATTATTATTGGTAACTATAGTCCTCTGGTTATTAAATTTATGTTTATATATATTTTTCTACTTAATGTATTCTAACAATAACAATATCTTGCTTTACATAATAATCTTATATTTACAGGATTGTTTGTGCTGGATAAATTGGGCTTGCAGGTTGAGAAATACTATGCATGTGAAATCGAAGACAATGCAATTAACGTCTGTGATACTCAGTTTGGAGATAGGATAACTCATTTGGGAGACGTGCAGCTGTTGAAAACCGAGGAGGTTTGTTTTTATTTTTTTCATTTTTGACATTAAGGCGAAAAGTTTTGAAGTTCTTAAGAATTTTAAAGATAAAATGTAATTCTATTCAAATAATTGTTTTAAAAAAATGCTATTAATTATATTATTTGAAAACAATGCTACCATAAATATTTTTAACAAACCATAAATATTAAAGATCAGTTTAACTGCATGTGTTTTAATTTTTTTGTGGTCTTCAAATGCAGTGCCACTATTCTTTGTATTCATTGAAGTAAAGTAATAATATTGGGACTTTTGGTGCTAAACAAATACTGGAGGTAGTGCCTGCCTTCAAAACCTACCTGTCATGTTAATTAATGTCTTTTGGACATAAATGATCAAGCATTGAAGAATTTATCAACAGAATAGTCTTGTAACTTGACTTTGAGCTTACACGCTAAATTTTATTCAATCGACCAATCGTAATTGAGCATTAAAGAGTGAATACTAAAACTACAGAATGAACTAGTTCAAATTGAATGTGAAAATATAAAAAATAAAATTGAATTAACATTAATCCATTTCAGATTCTTGAAATGTGCCCGATTGACCTGGTTATTGGCGGCTCTCCCTGCAATGACCTCGCTTGTGTTAATCCCAACAGGAGGGGATTATATGGTATGTAAAAAATAATAATAGAAATAATGATATTAATAGTAATACAAATTATATTTTTAGTAATAGAAATAATAATAGAAATAATAATATCAATAATAATACAAATTATAATATTTATAGTAATACAAATTATAATATTTATAGTAAAACAAATAATAATATCAATAATAATACAAATTATAATATTTATAGTAATGTACATAATATCAATAGTAATGAAAATTATAATATTTATAGTAATGTTCATAATATCAATAGTAATGAAAATAATAATATTAATAGTAATACAAATTATAATATTTATAGTAAAGTACATAATAATATCAATAGTAATGAAAATAATATTAATAGTAATACAAATAATAATATTTATAGTAATGTACATAATATAAATAGTAATGAAAATAATATTAATAGTAATACAAATTATAATATTTTCAGTAATGTACATAATATCAATAGTAATGAAAATAATAATATTAATAGTAATACAAATTAAAATATTTATAATAATGTCAATAGTAATACAAATTAAAATAATTTTAGTAATGTACATAATAATATCAATAGTAATACAAATTAAAATATTTATAGTAATACAAATAATAATATTAAAAAAAATAATACCTTTTTAGTGGACTTTTGATTGTTGTTGATCATTAGTGATGATATCAACTTTAAAAGTAGACAAAACATTTTTACTTTTTCACTTTAGAGTAGCTAATGTTCACTTGTCAAAAATTAAAAAATATATACATTAACAACAGCATTCCTAAGGGGAATATTTTTCTAATTTTTGAATCTATTGAAATGAGTTGGTTTCTATGGTGTTTATGGACTTGTTGATATTAGAGCAATAATTTTTTGATTTTTCCACTATAAACCCATAGGGTTTGGCTCTGAACTAGCTTCATTTATTGCTGACCAAGAAATAAAAAGACTTTCACACGAGATGGCAGTTCCTATTAAAACTTTTACTAGTTCTAATTTAATTAATGTAGATCTTCGTATGATGAACTATGCACACAGACAACCCAAGTTGTCCCCTGTGCAGAAGGGGTTACTGGATGGAAGTATCTTTGGGATCTGTAACTTAATTGATTTTAGAGCAATGATGCAATCCGTGTCTCATAGAGATTCGTCCTCTACTGGTTTCTCATCATTTAATGTTTCTTTTTGCCATTATTATGTGTGAACAAGTTTTATAACCTTGAGTCTTGACATTAATTATTATTTTCTACAGACCCTACAGGCACTGGAATTTTGTTCTTCCAGTACATGAGAGTATTGAACAAAGTTATCATTGGCAATATGAAGACGAACACACATTTGTTCTGGTTGTTTGAAAACGTCTATAATATGAACAGAGAATTCCGGAGACACATTACGATGCATTTTGAAAAGGAGCCGGTCATCATCAATTCCAAACATTTCTCCGCTCAAAATAGAACCAGATGCTTTTGGGGCAACATTCCTGGAATGTCTCGGGAGCTTCCTGACAATGTTGGCAACAATTTGTCGGATTGTGTGAGAAGGGTAAAGAAATTTATTGTTTTTATTTATTTATACTTTATTAATTTATTTGTTTATAATAATAATAATAATTTATTTATTTATTGCTTGTCCGATTGTGTGAGAAAGGTAAATAAATTTATTGTTTTTACCCAATGTGCTGAACATAGGCAAAAAACCTTTTATACTTGTCTTACTACTGCTGATGTTTTTCATAATTGTTGATTTTTTTTTATTTGAAGTTGATAAAATTGTTAGAAGTAGTCTGTTCTGAAAAATTTATTTATTAAGTTTTTACACAATAGTATTTATCTATTTCATGCAAGATACTCAGTCATCTTTGACTGATATCTCTATTACTTGGTTTCAGCCAGGGTAATGCTTTAGAGTTCTGTTTGCCACATGCTCTATTGAAGTGGACTATGTGGCACCCCTAAAGTATTGACCTGGTTGCAGTTTTAAAATATTTGCGACTATTATTTCTTTGTTCATTGAGGCCTGATGGGAACTCGGTTTCCAGTGCTAACAAACAAAATATATTTTCAATACAAACTCAGAGGACCAATCTGCTGGGATTGCTACAGTGTTTATCAATTTGGGGGTTTTAAAATTTAACTTATTTTTAAGGAGTGCAACAGGAAGGCGTTGGTCGACAAGATCAACAGTGTGACGACGAATGTGAATTCTCTCGTACTGAGGAACGGATCGTTGATGCCAATCCAGATGGGCGAACAGGGAGACATTCCCTGGATAACAGAACTAGAAAAAGTATGGTTGTTTTTGTTTTCGTTGTCAACTTTGAATTTTTTTTATTCAAAGCCATATAAATTCCAGGTTTTATTTTATTGAAAAATATATAAATGATGTAATGACATACAAATAAGAATGATATAAATAATATGATAAACAAATAAATAATAAATCTTTATAAAAATGTATCTTCTTGAAAATGATCATTTATAAATAATATAATAATACACAAATGAAAAATATATCTTAATAAAAATGGTATAAATTATATTATAATATAAAAATTAAATATTTCTTTGTAAAATATAAATGGTACCATTGGCAGGCAAATTTTACAAATGGACCAATTGACCTTGATTTGGCAATAATTTTTTTGTTTTTTTTTCAGGTGTTTGGATTCCCACGTCATTATACAGATGTTGGGAATATGGGCGTGAGGGACCGACAAGTTCTTCTTGGAAGAGCCTGGAGTGTGGGTGTCGTTAAACACCTTCTGCAGCCTTTGTTGACATACTTTAAAGGAGGAAATGGAAGCAATGAAATGTCCCCTTTGGATGGAGCCAATGGCCAGACGGCTGTTGAAGTGATCAGGAATAATTGCTCGACTGATGTGACAAAAAGCAGAGTCTCCCCCCCACAAGTTCCTCAGAAGTTCCGTCAAGACCTTTTGTCACCCAATGCCGAGTCTATCCCTCAGAACAATGTTAATGCAACAAATCGAACTTCATCTACTGTGCCGGAGGGTGTCTCAGAGCTGGCTGATCTGATGTCAAAGGCAAGTGGCAGTCCAGAGTACAAAACACTGCTTACTTTGTTGAAGTCTATGACAGGATGTCTCGAAAGTATGTCCAACTCTAATGATAAGAATCGGACGCCTTCATCTACCAAAACTGTAGTGGAAGAAGAATTACCGATTTCAGTGCAGAAAGAACTGCCAGCCCCTGTGGTGCAAGATAAACTGCTAGACAATGGGAACAAAGATGAATTGCTAGCCAATGAGAACAAAGGTGAATTGCCAGCTGATGTTGGCCAAGATGAATTGCCAGCTGATGTGGCCCACGACGAATTGCCAGGCGATGTGGGCCAAGACGAATTGCCAGGCGATGTGGACCAAGACGAATTGCCAGGCGATGTGGACCAAGATGAATTGCCAGCCAATGTGGCCCAAGAAGAATTGCCAGCCGATGTGGCCCAAGACGAATTGCCAGCCGATGTGGACCAAGATGAATTGCCAGCCAATGTGGACCAAGACGAATTGCCAGCCGATGTGGACCAAGACGAATTGCTAGCCGATGTGGACCAAGACGAATTGCTAGCCGATGTGGACCAAGACGAATTGCCAGCCGATGTGGACCAAGACGAATTGCGAGCCGATGTGGACCAAGACGAATTGCGAGCCGATGTGGACCAAGACGAATTGCGAGCCGATGTGGACCAAGACGAAT
>JARUHE010341192.1:0-10463 GCA_031471125.1 Archaeomysis grebnitzkii | reverse complement strand
TAGCAACTTTAACAAGAAAGTACTATCAATTTTGGGAGGTTTTTAGTTCTTCAATCTTACCCTTTATTTGTGATTTACGTTTTTTTTATTGATTTTATGTGTATGTATCGGTGTTGAATGTGATTGTATTTTTTTTTTAATTTATTTGGAAAGCGTTCAAAGAGTATGATTTTATAATGTTGACGCTATATAAGATTTTTGAATTATGAATTATATTGGCTTCAGTTGTGCTTGTGTCATCCTGCATCCTTGTTCTCTTCCAAACTACATGTACACATCCATGGAAAATTTGATTTCCGTCTTAACATTGAATGCAACCTCTTTGGCGTCATCCCAAATCCCTTTCCAATTACTTCGTAACTTCACCAAATCTTCAAGGAGAGTTCCAATGTTAGACACTTCCACATTCAGAGTGCATCTGTAGATTTAGTTATCTTGTTGCAAATATCTATTGCAGCCAAAATTTTATACCAAGCTGCCGACATTAGCACACACACAAAAAAGTTCTTAAGTATACTAATACTCCGATCATTTAATTTCTTGTCTTTGCCGTTAAGTAAGGCTCTAACAGATCTTGCATGCTAACTAGATACCATTAAGATGCGATTCAAAAGGATTGATACATTGAAGCCTATCAGACTAACTGGTTTGTGAAATGCCATGGCCGATTAATTGTTTGACAATATTAATATATTTTATTTTTTGCCAACAGTTTATTTTGGTATATTACTAACAGAGAAAGCATTTTTATTTAAAATACAGAAAAGGTTGAAAGAACAAAGAGAGACAACTATGATAGTGGATACTATCTGCTGTTTTTCATACCAGAAGGAAGAAAATATCAACTTTTATGATTAAAATAGCCAGACTGAAAATAGAAATGGGTCTTTAAGAATTTTTTTTACAATCAACAACAAAATCTGAAAGATAAATATCATAGATGTTGATCAAATTGAAAAAAAGTTATATAGTTTTTCTTACAGATTTATCATATTTCCTTTTTATTTATATAGGCTATATATGTTTAAATATTATGCATTTTAATGCATAATATTTTTTTAATAGTCCTTCAGTAGTTCTCAGGCCCCCGACCAATATATCTGCTCATAGGGCCTTGGTTATGATTGTCGTAGCTTGCTCTCATAAAATAAATTCTGGGAAGTCCTATGTTAAGCTTCTGTAATGAATGTGCACTTCTACATTTAATTATCATGTTAATTAAAACATAGTTTACTAATTACAATCTGCACGTTATCTCAATGTTTTACAATAATTATGTACTGTTAGAGCAGCTCCGAATCTTCATCTTGAGTTTGCGTGCTAATTTCTGAGAGCACTTGCCGTCGCAAGCATACAAGGGTAGCCTTTTTGAACTTCTAATTTTTGGAACACCAGATGCTGTTGGTGACAGCGCTCTTTGCCATTGTAGCTAATGTGCTGTATAATATTCTATAATGAAAAAAATAAAAAATATATATACATTCATCGACATTAGTCTTTTTGTTTGATAAATAAGAATGGGATAATTAATGAATATTCCTGGCTTATCTCTTATATTTTCAAGAATATAATTATTGCATTTATTGAAGGAAAGAGAATGAAAATAGATGCAATCTCTTTCACAGGTAGAAACAAGCTTTCTCACCAATGACATAATTAGTTAACGGTCTCAGCAAAGCAGCCTGTCTAAACAGTGAATTACTGGATCTAAGGCTAGAAAGCTTGAAATTTTGTTTCTACTTGTAATTGGATCGGTTTCTATGATCTTTCCTTCATTAAACATATTTATTGCATAAATTATGCTCTCAATGTGTATTTCAATATACCTAACAAACAATATTGGTTTAAAAAAGGCATTCAAGCAATACATTTTACTTCTGGAATGTCACATTAGCTAATTTACAAAATTGCTATAAAAATGGAACAATTTTTGTCTGCATCAGTACAAACTTACCATTCATATTGACACATAAGTAAAAAATTACTGTAGTAAATATTCTATGACTAATGACAATCGCTGTTTTTAACAATAATTGAGTTTCAAGTAAAAATTATTTTAAGAATTCCATTTATGTTTATATGCAGATAAATTTTTTCCTATTATTCAGTAAGATAATTAATCTTTATACTAAAAACAAAATCATAAAATGACTAGAATGTGCGTTTAATTATAGCATTAATATATATGGAATTATCTACATTTTATTGCGCTAATTAAAAAAACACATCAAAATTGAAAACTAGAAATAAAGGTAGTATGCAGTTATTTTAAAACAACACACTCAGTAGGATCTGTAGACTTCATAAAGAAATAGGCTACAAATAGTTATTTTTAGCCCTTACAACACCCATAAGTACAAAAAAACATCATACAGCTAAATAAAATAAAATAAATTAAAATTATAAACATGTGTTCTTCACTAAAACGCATACAAAGTTTAGCTCCGACGTATTCACTTGACATTTTAAAGTTTAATTTTTTTGCATCACAAATTTTGGGAACAAAATCAGTGTCATCTTGATGTATAAAGTATACAATACAATATTATATCAAGTGGTGGTTATTATCTATGAAAATATTAACTAAACAACAGATAATGTGTTCAATTTTTTAAGAGAATAGTTTTCGTTCTTACTCAAATTCTAACATTTATGGACATGCAACATCAGTGTCATAGAAGACAATGAATTATTCATTTAAGGGAATCTTTAATAATTAATAGGACAAACAAAATAATTTAAAGAAACAAACACTGCCCTGCATGCTACAGTAAACAAGTGTTGGAAGTGTAAAGAATTAAATCTTCATAAAAAAGATAGAAAGGAAGAGAAGAAACCCTTATGGCTATTAAAGAATATTTAGACATTAAGATATTAAGATGTTAAGAAAAAACAAGAGCCAGAAATAACAATTTTGACCTGTCAGAAGATGAAGACTTCATTCCCATACATTCAGTGTTAATGATGTTACAGTGTATCATTATCTGTTTTTGAGGCATTTTTATACAAACAAACATATATTTCTCAATAGTTATTTACATCATTTGTCACATAGCATAAACCAGTACTTAAGCATATACTAATGCAATTTAAACCATGATAGAAGTATGGATAGTTATTTTATGAATTGTTCGAAAATGCATTGAACGTATGAGAATTGTTCTAAATTTTGAGAAAATGGTAGTTTTCAATATTGTTTTTAAATATATTTTGTTCTAATAGGTATAAAAACTAAATGCAAATAGCAACATCTAATTCTGTAAACAGTTTACTTTTCACTATGATGAATTTTAAATTGTTAGTACTACAATTTTGTTTAAAAAGTGATTGAATACAATGTGTTCGAACCTTAGGGCAGTAGCCTGTATTGCATTTTGCTAATGATTAGATATAGACTAATGTAACTACTCAGATCATTCACTTTGATAAATAACTTGGTCTTTTAAAATAGAACTGCTTTTGATGTAAAACATTTGCAGGTTATGTTACCCAACAAATAATAAACACTAGTAATCAATTCAGTAAAACTAGTAACCCACGAACCGAATGGTTCAAATGCATCGCGATGATTCATTGAGTAACCTTAAAACAATTCTATCTCCACAAATGTCAATCAAAAATGGTGTTACAAAGTAAAAAGACATCATTTAATCAAAAAACCACATTAGATACTATTTATGTATACTTCAATCTCAATCCATTGTTGCATAAATCAAACAAAAAAATAAAAAATAAATTTTGAAGTTGATTTAACGAAAAAATGTAGCTAAAAAGTAATAAAATAAAATAAAAATACATATTCAAATATTAAAACTACTAATCAAGCCTATATGAAATAAACATTTAATAGTATAGATTATATATAAGCATTCAAGTCCTTGTCTAATGCCGACTACATGGACAATGACATCGAAATCGCTACGCCTATGTAGAGCTTTGCTATGTATACTTCATTTCCAATCCATTGATGCAGAAATAAAAACAGAACATGAAAAACCAAATTTCATCAAAAAAAAATTATGTTCACAAATCAGATATGTCAATAAAAATGTTGTTACAAAGTGAGAAAACATCATTTAACCAACAAAATCACCTTTGAGACTATTTATGTATACTTCATTTCCAATACATTGATACATAAATCAATCCAAAAAAAGAAAAAAATTTTAAGCTACTTTAAGGAACAAATGTAGATAAAAAGTAATACAACCAAATAGAAATACCAATAATAAAAGCCTATATGAAATGAAATTTTAATAGTTATAGATGATATATAAGCAGTGAAGTCATTGTCTAACGCCGACAACGAGGACGACATCGGAATTGCCCTGCCTATGTAGAGCTTTGCTATGCACACTCTACAATCAACACATTGTTGCCTTAATAATTATAATAAGAAATACAAGCTTACACTTCAAAAATAATTTAATGAAAGTTATAGGTTTCAAAGCTACATTAAATTTATCTTAAAAATCTACTGAAGATGAAGTTAATGTAGATTATGCAGTACCACTAAAATTTAATAATATTGCTTTTTCTTACCCAATTCACTTCCATAGCAAAACTAGAACATTTTTGAAAAAATAAACTAAAAGTCTATTTTTATTTTTCAATGTGTTTGTGTATGAAACATATCAGATGCAGTAAAGTAAAGACACTAGACTAAATTAAGACCATGATCTATATTATAACCACAAGTACAGAAAATTTGGTCGAATCCACATACATTTTATCCTAATATTTCCAAAAAAATATCACCTAAAATTGCATATATTGTTTATAATTGTGGAGAATATTTCATTTAAATTTAGGAGTATAAGAGGATCATATTTGTATTTTCAGCTATTCTTGTTGTGTTAAAGTGGTCAGAAGTGAATAGTAGTGTTTAAGTGGTCGGTTTTTAGTGGTTTCGCCCAATTAATGCATTAACAGTTCTTCAAAAAACACTTGTGACATCCATTATCTGTGACAAAGAAAAAAAACACTCACTAACTTAAATAGAGAGCCAAAAGAATTTTGTTAACTCACAATAAAGATCATATTAAACAAAGGTTTTGCATACACCATAAAACCTAATTACATAACATAATTAGGTTTTATGGTGTATGCAACCTAATTATATAACATAAAACTTATTAACATAACATAACATAACAATTATTAACGAAACAATAAGAAACTCATTGAACTATTTGAAAGCAAATATATTTTATTGTTAATTTTTTAATAAAATTGAGTATTAATGATTAGATTTTTGAACATGAATAGTTATAAGCAAAATATTTTCACTAAAAAAATTGATCGATATTATTAACAAAATATAAACATTCATTAATAGTTAAACTATTAAAATTAAATTAAGGAGTATTTTTCTACCTAAAATTGTGAGGACAGGTGAAAGTATTATAATTAACACTTTAACCGTTTCTTTATTCTATTTTATGTAACACTAGTGATAAATTTACAGAAGCAAATACTTGCCTGTTTAAATTTATTAAAAACATAAACTTGATTTGTATCACTGGTGTTAGATAAAATGGAATAAGCCATTAGACTTTTAAGTGATTAGCTCGTGAGTGCAATGTTAAATTAATTCACAAAGAAATATAAAAACACAGTTTTAGAAACTCATTAAGGACAAAAAACAACTTTAAGTGGAGCTCAAATATGTGGATCTATCATAGATAACAATTTGCATATTATACAGTAATTTAGCAAACAACACTGTATATAGAAGGTTCATGTAGCTATATAAATAAAACAAATATAGTTGTTTTATTTATTTATAAATAAAACAACTATATTCATATTTTGCTATTTACATTTTATGGTGTTACAACAACCAACAAAACAATTGGAAACTGTACAGTTGCATAATTTTTCCAGTTGAAGAAAATTTTTATATAATGTATTGCAGATGGTTCATTTATGTAATGTACTGTGGGCAACATTGAAAGCTTCTGACTGTAGTCAAAGCAAACACCTGGATTATTTGAATATATGTTTTGTTTTTCATTGAATCAGACGTGTCATTCAACACTTTTGACTGATGAATATAGACGTGCTTACAATGATTATGTAAAAGTATTTGATGACACATATTAACTCATGATTATTAACATGAGTTAATTAAACAAAAAAAATATTTTAATATTAACAATGTAAATAAAATTGACTGACTAGCAACGCATCACAGCAGGATGATAAATTATGAAATGAGAAAAGTTTTTCATAAAAAATAACAAAATATTAAAAAATATTTAGAATAAAAAAAGTTAAAAATCAATTGAACATTTCAAATACATTTTAAAATTTTGAAAATCGTTAAAAAAATAGAAATAATTTGAAACAGGAAGTAGCCATTGTCATATGATTCTTGTTACAGGTATTGGTTTGAATGACAATCACAACCTTTCAATGTCATCTACTGTACTTTTATTGTTCATTTACAGAATGTACCGTAGATGGTTCCTTTAAGTAATAACAACATTAAAATTACTGTACATAAATTTACATATTTGAACAAGTAAGAAATTGTTTACCAAATAATTCTTTGTGGCTCATGCATATCTTCCCAAGTGAATGTCTTACTCATGAAAATGTATATTGTTAATGCATTGATCAAAAGGTTGTACAAGAACTCTGTGAGCAATTGAAACCAAGACAGAGATACCGACTGAGTACGGCAAATCAGAAACGGAAGAATGAAATAACGTACTTCAAACAATTTCTGTGGCACAATAATTGCTGCCGTGCATAGCACGAATAACACTTGAAACGGAAAACTGCGCCCTTGTATGAACAGGTACATCATGTACGCTCCGAACATATAGATGGGGACCATCAAATACTTGAATATGATGTATCGACCATAAAACTTATTCCATAAATAAAAAACGTAATGCCTATTATCAGCTAACAGATAAGGATGCACAAGGGTGTTGTAATGAACAGCCATTATTCCGACACACATGAACGAAAATGAAACCCATGGGTAATGTTTGCAAAGCTTGAAGAACGGTTTCACATGTCTTGGCACATAAGGAAGAGAGAAGAAGATGAAGAAGAGACACAAATATGCCATTTGTGGCAAGTGCACAACAGCAACATGGGCTGATTTATCCCCCAAAACTATTCCATCATTTTTGATGACAAACAACACAAAAGAGGCAATTACAACTACATATCCAAACCCATCGACGACGGTGTTTGCGAGGATTTCTGCAAGTCTCTGCGGCCTCATGCTCAGTCTTTTTACCTTTTTAACAAGAACCTGAAATAAAATTTACATCAAATTATTCATATAGTTTGTAGTGTAAACTCAGCTCACACTATAATGACATTCATACTATAATGAGTTGTAATGTAATTAAAAACAATTAAGTTCACATGACTAATCAATTCAATAATTCTTTATTAATTTCACGAATCAATTGTCAAATTTTACTCACTCTAACATCAGAAAAAGTATACACTGGGGCTTTCAGAACTTGAAAACCGAGTGACTCGACGATAAGGAGGCTCAATAGGAATCCAACCCAGATGATGTTAGTTTGTCGCATCAGCACGGCAATGACACCTGCAATCAACATAATGGTCATGTTTTATTACAACAGATATTCAATGATGTTGAAGTTTGAGTTAAAGAGATCATGAGAATATTTTGTCATGTGCAAGAAAATTGAATTTTTAATCTTGCAACTTATAACCAGGTAAAGTAAGTTTTGTTTATAATTCACCAACAATATACATACGAAAGAACTTAAATTTCTATATTTTAGTCATTCCACACAATTTAACTAAATTTTTTTAACTTACATATAATTTTGTTGATTCATGAAATGATAGAATAAAATGTAAATCTTGAAAGCAAAAATGAAAAATATATGAAAGTTTCCAGAAATCTTTAAAATTTTACTTTTTATATAACTAATAGAATGATGCAATAAAATTTAAATTATAAATTTCTACATTTTATTATTGAAGGAACTAGATAGTAAAAAGTAAAAGATCAAAAATCTTTAAATTTGACCTTTTCATTAATTTTTATATTGCATTTTGGTGGTAAGAACTTTCTTGAAATGATAAAATAAAAATTGAATCATAAATGGTTATATTTGATTTTTTAAAACCGAACTAAGTAAACGTTTTTCAAAAAATCTTTAAATTTGAATATTTTAGCAGACGATTAAGGTTGTTAGGTATTAAAAATTGTATCTTTAAAAAGTTGAATAAACATTTATTTTTTATTTTAGAACAATTTTTTTTTATGGCTTCAGTATTAACTCATAGTAAAAGTTATATATTATAATTAATATTTGTATTTTAATTTTTTTTGTCACCTTGGTCTATGCCTATATATTTTTTTTTGTAAAAACTTTCTGTAAATGTTAGTATACAATTTAAAGTATGAATGATTATAATTGATTATGAAAAAATCTTTAAATTTGAAATCTAGGCCTACTTATTTTATAATTAATATCTATACAAGTGATTTTAATTATTATTATTATTATAACTGATTGAAGTAAAAACTTAAATTTAAAGCATTAATTTAAATTCAAACCTTTATTCTATTACTTTCACAGACTAAAGATTAAAGTTAGAAATAGATCCAATTTTTGAATCATTTTCACTTTTTTAAATATTTAAATTTCTTTAGATAAAAACCGTCAAAAATGAGCAACATACCTATGGCAGCAGCAACCGTAGGTGTGTGATGTAGATGTAGTAAGATCATTAAAAGCACGAGCAAAGTTGACAAAACATCAGTGTAATACAAAAATGAAAACCAATACAATGCAGGCATTAGACTCAAATTAAGGGCAGCTAGCATAAGTTTCCAATTATCAACCTATAAATAATTATTTTTATTTTAATATGATGGTAAAAGTTAACAAAACTTTTTCTCATAACAATTAAATGAATACTGAATAAAAATCTATATTTCTACAAAAAAAAAATCAAGGCAAATATAAATAAAAATATGCACAATCAATGATTATACAACATTTTTAACATTGCTATACACTCTACACATTTATAAAAAATAGTTCCCAACATCAATGAACTATTTATTTAACTATTTTTTAACTTATAAAAAGCTGACAATAAAAAATTTTTGAAAATAAAAACAACAAAAAGACAAGAGTCAAGATGTTATATATAAATTTACAAAATTGAACTAAATTAGATTTAAATTTAAATTATCATAAATGTAATTACCCGATCTCCATGCAGATACATCAAAAGTTTGTACATAGTAGAAAACAAAGCAACTATTGCAACCAGGTTTGTCATTCGGAGAAAGAAGACATCACAGAGTGGTTTTCCCACAAGCCATGAAATTGGGCCCATAAGGCCAATGGAAAAAAGATATAATCCAGGCGGAGTTGTTATTTTTGGGTCCCACTGAAAATAACAAGTTTCGATGAATAAGTTGAAACATCACGTAATGGCGACCTTGTTAAAACTATTTAATTTATTGTTAGAATGAATATAGCGCTCCTACAATTTTGTATTAAATAACAAGTTTAATTAGAACAATATTTATTGATTTATTGTTATTCTCAAAACCATTTTGTACTTAGCCTTAATTTCATGTAGCGTAAGCTTTTGCAATTAAACATAATTTCTGGCTACCAGAAATTTATATTGATATGCCATCATAATATACTTTATTATGAAGATTTGTCATTAAACAACTAGTTTAACCCATTCTCTCCTGGATTAATTTTTTTCTCCCGATTGTAATAATATTTTATATAGCTTATATACACACTATACTGAGTACATCATTTAAATTTCAGGTAAATTGAATGAATAGTTTTCCTTATAATGAGTATGGCAATATATATAGCTATGCTAGGGGAATACAGGTACGAATAATACACATTTTGATTAACCGCATTATTTACTATCAACACGTAAATTCACGTGTCCATATGGCCACACTAGGAGAGAATGGGTTAAAATGACAATAAAATTGGTTTGTTATTTATCTTAAGCTTGACTAAGCATGTCACCTTCATTTAGCCTATACCTTCATTTAGCCTTCATTTAGCCTTCATTTAGCCTATACCCGCTCAATTATCTAAATGTAGCACCGGAAATGAAAAGAAATCGATTCAACATGGCGGCAAAGTGTCTTCAAGATTATGTAAATATTCGCCGACAAAAATGTTGGCGGACTAATCCATTTATATAGGTCAGTGGTTGAAACGTGTGAAGGTCATTCACGGCCTGCGTAATCAAAGACGTTTATAAATTATTTAAATAACTTCAACACGTAAGTATAGATCTTTCAGATATTTGTATCACGTATATTGGTGCAACCATATGTATAGATATTTGTATCACGTGTATTGGTGCAACCAAATGTATAGATATTTTTATCACGTGTATTGATGCAGCCACATGTATAGTTATTTGTATCACGTGTCTTGGTGCAGCCACATGCATAG
>JARUHE010341181.1:0-10463 GCA_031471125.1 Archaeomysis grebnitzkii | reverse complement strand
TAATATATATATATATGTATATATGAATAAATAATAACTTAATTTAATAACTCTTCCAAAAAGTATATTTGATAAATATATGATTACAAAAAAGTAAGTCTTTTTTTAATTCAGCATAACCGTTACAACTAATAATGAACCAATACTGGATTATTAATAAACTATGTTAATATTAAAAAGTGTTTGTTGGATATAATTAATTAAGAAGGTGATAAAAAGCCGCGAACAAAAAAGCGCGCGCTTTTATTAATAACGTGAAGTTGCAGCGACAAATATTGGCGCGTAAATGAGCAGTGAAACGTCGGCGATATTAAATGAACTGAATGGCGTCTGAAATTCCAAGATTCACGTTGCTTAGATACAACTTATTTGTTCTCAAGTTCAAGACAATTTTGGAGTTTCTTCATTTGGAGTTTTGGAGTTTTGGAGTTTCTTCTTATTAATTTGTTATGTTATTGTTATGGTAATGAAAGTTGGCCGTAATGGAAGGTTATTTTAATGAGCGTTGGCCTTAATGGAAGGTTATGGTAATGCACGCTGGTCTTAATGGAAGGTTATCCATATGGAAATGCATGCACAAACAAATAAAATTCCGAAAACTTAACAACATTAATAGACATCAATTCAGAGCAGACTTGCTAAATTCACCTTCATTTACAACTAACATGAACATCCTTGCAGTTAATCTTTATGATAGCACAGCCAGAGCAATCATTGATAAACATGCACCTCTGAAATAAAAACTACAACTGCGAAACATGATGCACCGTGATATAATGCTAAAAAACGGCAAATGAAAGGGTATAAACGTAAGCTTGAACTAAAGTAGATACAGACAAAATCCACAATCAATTTAAATATGTTTAAAGAAGTCCTTAACCAACAGATGTAATGAGGAAAAATAAATTTTATTCTACCCCTTTTTTAAAGTGTCGTAATGACACTTTATAAGAGGTTATGTTAATGAGAGTTGGACTTAACAGAAGGGGCTATGGTAATGAACGTTGGTCTTAACGGAAGGTTATGGTAATAAAACCTGGCCTTAATAGGAGGTTATGTTAATGAGAGTTGGCCTTAATGGAAGGTTAGGGTAATGAAAGTTGGCCTTAACAAATGGGGTTATGGTAATCAACATGGGTCTTAACGGAAGATTATGGTAATGAACCCTGGCCTTAATGTAAAGTAGTGGTAATGAGCACCGGCCTTAACAGAAGGTTATGGTAATGAACGCTGGTCTTAACAGAAGATTTTTGAGTGAAGCGAAACATTCATTACGCTCTCCCTTATCTTTTTTTGTAGCCTATTTATGTTATCAGTTCTAGTTGTTTTTGTGTTTTGTGTATATGTTTTCTTTCATTGTAACTTGAGCGGAAAACAAACCTCATTCACATTTATTTTATTTGTACTTATGTATGATTAAGTAAAAATGTATGATTTAAATGTTGCTCTATCATTTCAATAGAAGTCTTACCAACTAAATGATATTTAAATCATAGTGGCTGTTTTTGTTGTTTTAATATAAATTTTAAATATAATGTAAAACACATTAAATTGGAACATTATTGATTTTTGTTCGTATTGCAGCAGTAGGTCCATCGTTTTATAATATCTTCTAAGATATTTAACTATTATTGACCACAGTCATAAATTCACTAACAGTGAGTCAAGTAAATCTATGTAATTCTTTCAACACCTCATCTCACAAACATTTATCTTGTTGAACAACTAGCAATCTATTACGAAAACATTGGTTTCAATGAAATAAACAAACAAGCACCAACCATTATACAAATTTATACAATTAATCAAAACTATTTATGGTTTAACTATAGCAAGATCCAAGTGCTTATTTATATGTGTCTAAGGTTGATGAATACGTTTATATACTAATTGAATTCGTCAAGAAAACTTGAAAATTTATTGTTGGTTAAATCATTTGGTTTGTTAATATGAATCTTGAGGTGACCCGAACTGAAATTTATTTTTAGGATGTTCTTATAGAAGACATTAATTTTGAGAAATCAGCTATAAATTGGTTGATGGTATATAGATTGTGAAGATCTACAGATACCTATTATAAATCGTTCAATGTGCAAGAATGCATAAAATATACATTGAATGTTTAAAACAATTAAACTGAGAACTGTTTGCACTATATAACGTAATCGGTTTGTACTACTTTCTTAAAATTTATGGCAGTGCTTCCCCCTCTATTCAAAGGTCCAACATAACTTAGAAATGATAACGAAACTGGACCTGCACTGTTACTACAAAGCACATCATCGGATTGCCAACTCTCAGTCACTATTGTAAACATAATTTTTGGAATCGATTATGGGTTGATTAAATGAGATTGTTTTTTTTACTTGGTATTGAATGGGGATTGACCAGTCGAAATTAAATTTTGATTTGGTCCAATGATAGTGTAGGCTCTGTGTACAGTAAGTGCATGTATGGGGAAAATCGTACTTAATTGAGTTAAATCAGTTACCACAACCAGTGACAGCCTAGATGACTAGGCATGGCAGTTACCAAGCTTATGAACTTGAAATATTTCTTACATCTACGAACTTTCTGCTTACATGATTGGGTTAACGAAATGAAAATTCGTTTGGTCAAAATGGATAACGTAATCTCGTTATGTCAAAATGGACCGAATCGTGCATATTTGAGCCAAAAGAATAGGCCCGACATTCAGATCAGAGAGAATGCCTCTCAGTTTTTCATAATTGCAAGATCATGCTAATGATTGATTTCCAAACCATACCTACCCATCAGAAGGAGAAGGAGAAGACTGTACAGATAAACATTATCATTTTTTCCCGAATTAAAGGAGACAAAGGCTAATAGTGAACTGAAAATATTTGAAAATATTACTCGAAATGTTGTTAACATTTCAAAGGTGTTAAACTCATTATCTGACCCATTTAGATCATTTTATATATAAAAATGTTTTAGTAAATACTACAAATTAAAAATTATATTTTGTATATTCAAAAAGTTTCTAGAGTTGTGTAATTGTTGAACACAATTATATATTTTAAAGTATTATGACTTTTCTTCCATTCGTTTCCAATAAGGTTCTCTCAAAGCCTTCATATAAAAATCTTGTTTATACCATGAATGCAATGAAAATGGTCAAGTCAGCAAGCACCTAGAAAATCTATTATTTAACCCCTTACCCGGCAGGTTTTCTGACAAAAACGTTTCTTTTTCATACGAAATTTTGTAGTTGCTTATTGGTCAGAAACGGCGAGATAACGCGTCTTCCAATGCTATTTTGAAATTAACGTTTTGGACGAGTTATTTTGTCCAAATTTGGAAAATATAATTTGGGTCAAAACGAGTTAAGTCGTCTATGCCGGTTAAAAGATTGCAGAAGTGTGTATTCCTTGCAAAAAAAAATGTAAGGCATTCTACCTTAAAATCTCCAGTTCTTTCATTTGTTATAAATAAACTTTTATCTAAGCCTTCAAATGATAATCGCGGTTAGCCATGAATTTGATGATAACCTCCTTTACAAAATGTATATTTTAATAACTAAATACTAATTTCACAAAAAAATCCTTAGTAACATCAGTGTATAATGTTATGTTTCTTATTTTTATTTAAGCAAACTTTTTTAAAATAGCAAAATTTAATTAAATTCCACAAGTTATCCGCCGCCTTAACAACCCCAACGCCAATCAGAGGTCAGTTCTAGAACCTAAGAATTTTCTAGCAAATGCAGCTCAATAAGAGACACTATAGATAAATAAATAAATAAGAGAAACTATAAATAAGTAGATAAGAGACACTATAAATAAATAAATGAATACGAGACACTATACATAAGTAAGAGACACTTTAAATAAATGAATAAATAAAAAAAATTTAGGTAACAATTTGTCCATGTTTCAATTGCTTTTTTACATATATATGGTTCGTCAACAGCACAAGTAAGGTGAGCGCTATGTTATTTGAAAGAGAGTTACCTCACTTGTGCTATTGTCCATCCATGCAACAGCACAAGTAAGGTGAGCGCTATGTTATTTGAAAGAGAGTTACCTCACTTGTACTATTGTCGATCCGTATAGGATGCGTGAATAAATATTTTACAAAACTGATAAACGAAAAATTAATTATATGCAAACGTAGAAGACGAGAAGTGTTTCGATTACTTTCCATGACGGCAACAACACGGTCGAGCAAATAAAATAAATCAGAATTTGTGCTGCATGAAATAAAAATTCGGATTTGCATCGATGCGATTGAATTGTGTCGTTTCAATGGATTTCCGAGACGACCGATCCCGTCCAAAATAAATTCTCAAAGGTTTAAAAAAATTAAATTCTTGCTGTGAAGAATAATTTAAAATTTTGAACCTACTAGTTTAAATTTTATTTAACTTTTGTGAAAAGTGAAAAAATAAATAATGCTAAAATGTATTCAACAATTGCTGCACAAATCTCTGTTTCTCAACCAACCCCTCTGTGCAATCTATAGAAAGATGAAATTTACCCTCAATGGAACACCAGTGAAAGTTGGAGAAATTTGGCTAAAATAATTAATAATGTTTCACAAGTAGTTATTAAAAGTTTCTTTTCCAAAAGTTTGATAAAGTTAAAATGATTTTTATCAATCTAAGATATATAAAAGTAATTATTTTATTTCTATCTCCCTAAGACCCTCCTTTAACAGACGATGTCTTTGACGTTACAATTGTACTTTTTTTCTTCTTTGACTGTTCAACTACAAATTTTTATCTGTTTTAAATTTTTAAAACTATTTTAAAATTTAAAACATTTCACAAAATTGTCAAACGTAAATGAAACTAAATTGTCAATAACTCCATTTTTTATTTCACTTTTATGTTTTTATTAAACTTTTTAGTTCTTTTTACAACGGTTAATGGTTTCTTTTGATATATTTTCCAATAATCCCAACCGAAATTATTCAGAAAGATCAAAGCTCAGTGTATTGGATTGTTTCATCTCGGCCAATATTTATAACAAGTTCACTTATTATAACTAAAAGAAATTCGTTGATATTGATTTTTTTATTCATTTTATTTATGGTTGGTTTCCTCATAAATAAATATCAGTTTCTATCAAATAAATTGTTTACATTTCTCACAGATGGAATTGGAAAATTTATTTAAATGTTTATTTTATTTGTATTTTTGGTGATACAGCAAATTAAAAGACCAAACATGAGTTAGATGGTTTTTTTAATTTGTTGTATTTTCTAGCTTCAAAACATTATTAGATTTATTTTGAATATTTATTTTTAAAGTAAATGCGCTATTAGGTTAACACTCGTCTTCTTTGGTGTCCAAACATACTTATTTTGGATAACATTTCATGCCATTGGTCAGTTGACAGTGTATGACAATGATGCTATTTGTAATTAAAATGCTACCCTTATAGATATTTATAACTAATTATCGAGGAGTACTACTGTAAATATAAAATTTATTCATTTACCTTTAGAGGGAAAAAATCACATATCGTGTGCAATGTGCAGTCTATTTGGGTTTCTTTTGATTGGATAATTTGTTGCATGTTCCAAATATACACAATTTTCAACAGTTGAATTTGCTCCATCCATACATAATGTATGATAAAGTTGGGTCTGTCTGGAATTTTAAATAAATTGTTTTCTAAAGATCAACTGTTTTCAATATTACAATTAAAACTGTTATGGCCTAATAGTTAGGCTAATTCTAATTTGAATTAGCAAAGTTATTACTACAAGTATATAAGTTAAACAACAACAGACAAAAAATGTTAAGACTGAAGATTTTTTATATACATCTTTATTGACAGATTCAGTTACTGACAAAATATGTGAATAAGGGTTTTCTAGAATTAAAAAATATACATTTGAATATTGCGATTTTAAATTCTAGTTAAATATTTAACTTTCGTTCTAGTTCAATGTTTCATACATTAACCAACTAAGTTTTGAAATGTGTGAATTAAAAAATATATTCTGAGGATTAGTTTGACAAGCTCATTAAAAGTGACTAAAAGTAATATTTCCATAGTAAAGGTGTCATTAACATTAAAGGTTGAAAAAACAACAATCAGAAGATCAACTTTCTTGTTCTCCATACGGTTGCTTTCAATGCAGGTAATTCTTTTCCATTATTGTCAGTCCTTCTTGTTCACTCCCATTATTCGCATATCGTCTTGCAGTTCTCTTTCGTCATCCTCTCTTTTTTCTGTTGTTGTAATACATATTCGTCGTCCCTTGATCTTGTTGTATATTACAACCATTCTTCTCTAGATTTTCCTCTGATGGACGTACATGTACTACCCTTCGAAGCGTTGCTTCCTCATTTTAGAATGTCTTGTGGAGCAGAGTAGGTTTGGCCTCTAGTATGTTGGTTCATCTCTGGGAAGAAATGCCTTCCTTAAATGGTTACTGTTTTGTGGCGGGTTCCCGTACTTAGATTCATGTACTCAGTTGGCTCGAAACTCTTGCATATTGTAAATTTATGAGACCAGGTAAGAGAGAGAAGAGAGAAAGAGAGAGAATGGGGAGAGCTTAAAAAAGAGAGAGGTTCTAAAGACACAGAGGAAAATGCCGCCAAAGTATACGTTATTTAAAAAAACTCTGCAAAAAGTATATCTCCACTGAATGAAATAAAAGAGTCAGCTGCAGATATGTTCTTGTCTCCATTAATACATTAATAAAGAAAATATTTAAAAGTATGAATGCGTTTTATATTTGTCTGTGGAAAATTGCATGTCTGCAATTTTCAGAAATAAATTTTCGATGCAAAAAAATATCGTATACAACAAAAAAAACATTGTTTTCTCGTTTAACTTTTCAAAAGTATTCAACTCTTGAAAATTGAATCTGTAAAAGTACGTTTTCAACGGCCTTTTTCTGGCTGTAAAATGAATATCATTAAAACAAGTGGTGAATGGCTAAAACGGTTCTATGAAAGTAGAGTTGAATCAGGTTTTGGGTAAAAGCAAATACGAGGAAATTTGTAAACGAATAAAGGCTGTGACCGAATAAAAGTCATGAATACAACACAGTTACTATATATAAATATATATATAAAATACAAAAAAAATGATCATAATTCTAAGTGGTACTTAACCAAGATTTATAAACCTATTAATGTTAAACAAAAATTGAAAAAAATGTATAACTCTTTTAAGTTGTGGTTAACCAAACTTTAAAATCCTATTATTTCAATAAATATTCATTTTTACAAAAAAAGTTATTCTGTGCAATATTGTTCAGAATTATATATAAAAATATCTGTAAAACAAAAATTGAAAAATAAATATTTTTTCATAACTACTAAGTTGTGGTTAACCAAGATTTAAAAGGAAAATCTAAAACAAAAATTAGAATTGTTTTTTCATAATTTTACTAGGTGGTAGCTAACAAAGATTTAAAAACAAAAATTTTTAAAAAAATGTGAAAAAAAACAGCCCCAACAATCAACAGTGACTTATAGAAGCTGGACTTTGTTACAGCCTAAAAAGTATATTACTTTAATTTTGTCAACAATGAAATTCTAATCAGATTTTATTGACAACTTGACCTGATTGTTATGATTTTAAACAAACTCGTGTGTAAAATACAGTAAAAAAATTATCCTTTATCTTTTATCTTTTATCTTTTATCTTTTATCTTTTATCTTTTATCTTTTATCTTTTATCTTTTATCTTTTATCTTTTATCTCTGATCTCATGTACCAACTTTTATCAGAGAAACAACTGCTAACAACATAGAGCTTTATCAAAGACAATGTACAAGGTGCGTTCTTTAATGTTGTTTATCGTTGTTTAATGTACAAGGTGCGTTGTTATGAGAAAAACTATTTTCTGAAAAGATGAAGATGAAAATTCATCAAAAGGCAACTGGGAGTTTCACTTGAAAGTTTGTTGGAATTTCTATCTTTCCTTGCTGCCTCTGGACATAGATTGTACCGAAGTCCTAAAGTCTCCAACACTTTAAAGAAAGGCTCAATGATGTTTGTCAGGCTGGGTTATGCCCAGGTCTAGTCATTGAGCAGTGTCTTATGAGGAGTCTTAAGGTTACAGGCGGGTTAACCAGAGGCAAGAAATTCTCCGAAACTCAGTGTCTTTTCTGGGTTTTCTCCCGGCCAGCATGTGTTGAAATTATCAGATCCTTGAAAAAATCACTAATGTGAAATACATCACAGCTGAGCAGCATAAAGAGATCACTGATGTAAGAGTTGCAAGAGATAATAAAGACACATATAGAGTGCTACTCTACTTATCCCAAATATATGTATTCCCAGCTTATACTTCTCTAAATAATATTGCAACAAGAGTTACAGCATCTCCATATGTCCATGTATACGATTCTAAGGGTATTGGAAAGTGTATTTTGATATACATAGAAGGAAATCTTGTTAGCTCAATCAGATTCCAGAAGAAGTAGCAAGCTGTTACTATGGATATAAATCAGCCATCAACACTAGGGTGGAGCGAAAAATACTTTTTTTGAAATGATCTTTCTAATAGTAACATTATGGTGATGTATCGTCTATTATAAACTGTGTTGAAAGGATTTTTTAACTAATTGATTTTTTAAGGTGCCCCCAAGCCGTTAAAATTTTTAAAAATTGTTTTTTAAGCAATTTTTATGGTTTTGGTTAATATACATTCTTTAAATATTATAAGAGAAAGTAGCAATAGCAATAATATGTTAGTTGTACCAATAAAGGGATTGTGTGCAAAATGTCAGCATTGTGAGAACACCATCAAGTGCCCTAATTAAACAAAGAATGGAAGCGACATCCGGTCCCTCTTCAGGCTATCGTGAGGAAAAGGCTGTCACAGTGTTTGATAGGAGTTGTACTCTTTTTTTAATGTTACTGTATGATACACACCTAAACTATTTTCTTTTTCAGAAAATTAAATAATTTTTTACCTTATGCCTTTTGAAATATTGCTATAAATACGTAAATATTATTGAAATCCCAAATTCTTCTAAACGAAATAAGCCTGATTGTATTATTTTTGGCAATGCTTGTGATTTAAGGGATAGTGTTTCTGACTTATATGGATGTTATGAAATATTATTTGTTTGATAGGCCGATTCTTAAAACAAAATAAAAAAGATCCCTCAATGAGTGAAATTTCTAAATTAATTGTGATTAAAATAAGGAACTTGTGGTTGACAAAAGCGTCTATTCCGTGTGTGTCAGAAGATAGAATAAAGAAAATGATTGTTGGTTATCACCATAAATACATAATAATTTTGAAATCATGTAAAGGAAAAAAAGACGATGTGGATTTCCAGAAGAAAGTACATGATTTCAGATGCAGGGCAACAACAACATTGTTTGATATTTCTTCCTCTAAGTGTGAATTACTTTCAGAATGTACTCGTGAACGGAATAAAAAGTTACAGAAAAAGAACAAATGTTCTTGAAAGATCAAAGAAAAGGTCAAAAGATGACCATTGGATCTTTATATATAACATACAAGAAAAAAGATCGTTTGATTGAAAAAAGGAAAAGAAAAATGGATAGTTACAAGAAAAAGCAACAGATTTGCTATGCCGATGATTTTGTTAGGGTTCAAACCCCTGCATTGTCGTCAGGGCCCACATCAAAAGAAGACAATGATATCACGAAAGACCTAGATTTTCACGCACCAATAGGTTTGAAATGAAAAAGAGATGAATCGATTAAAAAAACTTTGGCGGCAAAACTGTTGAATTTTACAAATTAACTTCAGCCTGCGATGGTCTGGAGTTTCCGATCGTGTTACAGACATAATTGCAAGCTCTGTACTGCATGACAATGTGTCTTACTTTGAAACAAATCCATCATTTGTATTTGATTGATCTAAAGTAAGAAGTCGTCCTCAAAAACATCGTAAAATCCTTCAAAAAAAAGACGCTGCAGTCGATAAATGTATCTTTGGACTTTATTTTGACCGAAGGAAAGATGAGACCTTGCGACAAAAAAAATATTAGGGGGAAATGTTAGAAAAAAAATCGTTATACGAAGAACATATATCAATCATAGAAGAACCTAGATCGAAAGACTTTGGTCATATAGCAGTAGAGTTAGGTACTGCAAAATCAATCCTTAATGATTTGTTTGACTTCTTATCTGAAAATCGCTTAGAAAAAGAAAATATTGTAACAATTGGATGTGACGGCACTGATGTAAATACAGGATCAAAAGGAGATGTAAAATTGGTGGAACTGAAAATGAATAAAGCAGCTCACTGGTTCGTATGCCAATTAAACGCCAATGAATTGCCTCTTTGCCATCTTATTCAAACTCTGGATGGAAATATTGCAGGTCCAATAGTCCGGCAGCCCAGAGCCAAAAGTGTCAACAAGAGGGCCAAAGCAATGGACTACTTTTTTAAATAGAACTTTATACTACTAATTCAAATATGAATTGCTGCCGGGCCGCAGCAGACGGAATCGGTCCCTTTTCGGTACCCAATGGGTACCAAAAAACGTCA
>JARUHE010341170.1:0-10464 GCA_031471125.1 Archaeomysis grebnitzkii | reverse complement strand
TGGCGTCCGGGTATGATGGCTACTTTTGCGACCATCGCCTTATGGTGGTTGTTGAAGCAAGCGTTTTTTTCAGGACGCAATGTGGAGCGAACCATTACCGAAACCGAGTTGTACTATTTGGAATTGGTGGTTCAAATTGGTTTTTTTCCAATCCTTGCTACCCTGTTTTTTGTGCTTCAAGGCGTGTTGCAAGACTTATCGACCCGGTTGAATCGGCAGCGGAAAGTCTCTGAACTTGCTGGAAGACAAAGTGAAGAAAAGGCGCAAGAACTCGAAAATGTCCTCACTTCGGTCGCCGACGAGGCCAATTCATTGACGCTTCAAGTCGCAAATCTTAACGCGGTTTCAAGCGAAATGGGTGTTGTAGCCAGTGATTCAGTTAGCGCAATGATTATGCTTCAGGAGCAAGTTTCCAACTCACATAAAGCGACTGTAGAG
Organism: Archaeomysis grebnitzkii; assembly: GCA_031471125.1. NCBI lineage: Eukaryota > Metazoa > Arthropoda > Malacostraca > Mysida > Mysidae > Archaeomysis > Archaeomysis grebnitzkii. Next base: position 10,026 of record JARUHE010341170.1, on the reverse strand, counting down.
CTCGATAACGAGCTCGTCGTTTACCAAGAGAAACTAAATGAGGTTCGCAATCGTGCAGAAGTCGCATCCTCAAAAACTGAGTTAGGTACCTCGATGATTGGCTATTCGGTTTCAGCAATGACCAAAATTGAAATAGCAAACGCAGAAATTAAGGAATCGGTGATCAATTTAGAAAATCTTGCCGCCCGCACGAACCTGCTTTCGCTCAATGCTGCGATTGAAGCCGCCCGAGCTGGGGTGAGCGGTGACGGGTTCTCGGTGGTGGCTAAAGAGATCCGCCAACTCGCAGCACAAAGCCGGGTCACTGCAGAGCTGATTTCAAATCGAATCGATCACGCGGTTATTGAAATCGAGGCAGGCAAAGGCTATGTGCAACAAACATCCGATACCTTTGAGGAAATCGATTCAATATCAAAGACAATTTCGGCATCCGTTAACGGTATGGCCGCTGATCTCAATGTTCATGAACGTTCTTTGGATTCGGTGTTGGAAAATAGCAAATCGGTGGTTCAAGAAGTTGACTTAGGACTTCAACGAGGGCGTGATTTGGATTTAGAGGCCGAGAACCTTAAGCGAAATGGAGAGCAAATATTGACGATATCGAGCAATTTGCGCCAAGTTATCGATTTCAGTCACCATCGTTAACGAACTGGATGTTCGTTCAATGCGATCGGCTGCGCTGTAGACGGCCGACCTCTGCTCGGGTAGCCTTCACTAAATGCTTAGTTTTTGTACGAGCTAATAGAGCGTAGTGAAAGCGGTTGTTTTACAACGATTGAGTTTGACTCATGTGGGCGTTTCCCTGGCTTCAGGGAATGGATACGACAGCAATATCGATAGCTTGTGCGCTAGCGTCCATCGCAGATACTGAGGTATCGTTGATAAATATTAACTTCGATTTATTTTCAATTCTTACGCCAATTGTATATTGACGCCCAGGTTGTATTTTTGCAGCGTCATACGCCAGACTAAAATAAACGGGGAAGGATTTTTGTTCGTTAATTATCGCTTTTGCAATAGTCGTGGCAGGCGCATCGGCTAAGCTCACGTCTTGCAAGCGGATGCTGATTTGTGCTGTCGCTGGAATCGACGCTGGGCCGTCGTAACTTATTTTACCATCGATGACTTTTGCTATAGAAAAAGCCTCTATGGCGCTGATCTGCTGCTTGGGCTCGGTGTTACAGGCGCTAAGGACGAATCCTGCGCAAAACATGGCAAAAAAGAGTCTCGATTTCATCAGGGTGTGTCCTGTTTTGATGTTGTAAATACAACGGCGCAAATGTCTCTTAACATCGCCTGAGTTTAGGTTAAAATGCCGTGTTGTTGGAGCTAGCTGCGCAGTGGAAGTGCAATTATTACCTAATGCGTAGGCAAATAGAGCTTCTATTTAACAAAAATCAGAGGTAAATCTGGCCAAATTCGGAGTGTTCGCAGCGGTGGTTAGTTTTTGAACGGGCTGCTAAGCACGCAAAAAACGACTCGCTCGCTTACGCCAGCTGGTACATTAGGGCCGACGATCCTAAACTATTTGATCCGCTACCCTCTATCAATACCCGTATCACAATCACAACGACGAGCACTGCATGTCTACCGATCACGCTATTTACCTAAAAGGCAGCTTGAGCCGCCACATATTGACCAGTACGGTTGCTGGGAGTATTGGGCTTTTAGCTCTGTTTGCAGTCGATTTTGTCGATATGTATTTTATTGGTTTGCTCGGGCAGCCGGCGCTTGCTGCAGCGGTCGGTTATGCGTCGACGATTACCTTCTTTAATATGTCTTTGGTAATCGGTTTGTCTATAGCGTCAGGGGTCTTGATTGGCAAAGCTTGGGGGCTTAATGATAGCGAAGAGGCGTCGAGCATTGCTACCCATGCTTCGATTATTAGCGTGCTGTTGACGACTGCTTTATCATTGATTATCTGGGTTTTTGCGCCAGAAATCATAGGGTCGCTCGGTGCGTCCTTCGAAACCCTTGAGTTATCGGTTTCTTATATTCGCTGGGTGCTCCCAACCTTACCTTTTATGACCATCGCGGTGATCGCGTCATCCGTCTTGCGTGCGCAAGGAGCTCCGGTTATGGCGACCTATGTCACGTTGGCCGGTGGGGTGTTGAATGCTTTTTTGGATCCGCTGTTTATTTTTGGCTTTGGGCTTGGACTTGATGGTGCGGCCATGGCTTCGAGTCTTTCGCGGATTGGCATGTGTGCGGTCTCCTTGTGGATGGTAAGTCGTAGCGATTTGCGCTTTGGTCCTTATGTTCAAGCATCGCTTTTCAAATTACTTTCACCGTTGCGAAAAATCGCAATTCCGGCGGTTTTGGCGAACTTAGCGACCCCGGTTAGCAATGCGTTTCTTGTGCGTAGTATGGGGGAGTTCGGTAATGACGCGGTAGCGGGCTTTGCGGTAACCGGGCGGGTAACTCCAATTGCTTTTGCGTTGGTTTTTGCACTCTCTGGCGCGATTGGGCCGATTATCGCCCAAAATGCAGGGGCGAATCGTTTCGACCGTGTTCGTTCGGCATTGTTGGCTAGCTACCTTCTATCGACCGCCTATGTGGTGTTGGTCAGTCTCGGTCTATATTTGCTGCGCCCAGTGATCTTGGCGGCCTTTCCAGTCCAAGGTGTAGGTGCTGAACTAGTAGCTTGGTTCTGTGGCCCTCTCGCCTTGGGTTGGATCTTTAACGCCTGGTTGTTTGTGGCCAATGGGGCGTTTAATAATATGGACCATCCGTTTTTCAGTACCAGCTTTAACTGGCTTCGTCATACCCTTGGAACCATGCCATTGGTTTGGTTGCTAACCCCTACTTGGGGTGCCTTAGGTGTTATCGTAGGGCCGATGATCGGTGGCGCCTTGATTGCCACGATTGCCATGCTAGTCTCGCTTCGACTTAGTGCGCATGCACAGCACAAAGGTTTGCCACAAAATGACGAAGAAGCCGTCTTGCATGTTAGTTTCGACACCCATGCAAATCGGCACGGTTAGGCGCTTTTTCAGCAGTGTTAAGTTATCGCCACGGCTATCATGCAGGGAATCACGCCGATGTGCTCAAGCATATAGCCTTGATCACTGCACTTGAATTGATGCAGAAAAAACAAAAACCGCTGCTCTATATTGATACCCATGCTGGTGCTGGGGACTATGATCTGAGCGGCGCGTTTGCCGAAAAAAATAAAGAGCATCTCGAGGGTTTTGCTCGGCTCGATCCGGCGGCAAATTGGCCGCCAGCAGTACAAAAATACTTGCAGTTCCAGGCCCACTATAAACAGCTTCACGGGCAAAACATGTATCCCGGATCGCCAGCGATAGCGGAGGCTTGTCTGGGTCAAAACCAGCGGCTCCGCTTAACAGAGTTGCACGGCAATGAGTTTGCCGCGTTATCGGCGCGCTTCGCTGACTCCAAGCGTATTTCGTTGATCCATGGTGATGGATTAACGGGTCTGAAATCGGCGCTGCCGCCGATAGAGCGCCGCGCCTTTGTATTGGTTGATCCGAGTTATGAAATTAAAACCGATTACAACGAAGTCGCCAATGTATTAATTGATGCCCATCGGCGCTTTGCCACTGGGGTCTATATGCTTTGGTATCCAGTTGTGGACCGTAGGCAAACGCAAAGAATGTTGGCTAAACTTGCTAATAGCGGTATTAAGCGCCAGCTTCGGGTCGAGTATTCATTGCATCAAGACGGCAATCTACGTGGGATGAGCGGAAGCGGCGTGTGGCTGATTAATCCACCGTGGCAATTTGATCAGCAAATGCAGCAGGCGCTTGGCGCCTTACAAACTGATTTATTTAGCAAGGGTTATTTTGAGGTCAAAACCGAGGTTGATGAATAGCGTGGCAAGCGAGTTTTGGAGCCGATGAGCACACAAATTATTGTTGGAATCGATGAAGTCGGTAGAGGGCCATTAGCCGGCCCAGTGGTTGCGGCGGCGGTTGTGTTGCCTGCCGTTTTTGATCTTCCAGGATTGGGTGATAGCAAAAAAATAAGCGCAAAAAAACGTGCCCAATTGGAAACGGCGATTATTGAACAAGCAATCGGCTATGCAGTGGTTTCAGTGAGCGCGCTGGAAATAGATCACTTAAATATTCTCCAAGCCAGTTTGGAGGCTATGCGTCGCGCGGTATCCGCACTTTCGTTAAAGGTTGATCTTGCACTGGTTGATGGAAATCAAGATACCAAACTTGGGATGCCCACACGCTGTATTGTCGGCGGTGACGGTAGCGAAGCGTGTATTAGTGCGGCGTCGATAATCGCTAAAGAATACCGTGATCGCTATATGCGTGCGCTTGCGCAACAGTTTCCTAGCTACGGTTTTGAAACCAATATGGGCTATCCGACAAAAATCCATCTTGCTGCGCTTGCGCGTTTCGGTGTCTGCCCTGAACATCGTCAGAGTTTCAAGCCCGTAACGCGAGTATTAAATCCATCATGAGCCCTACAAAGTTTGTTCATTTGCACGTACATACCGAGTATTCGCTGGTGGATTCGGTGGTTCGAATCAAGCCTTTTATGCAAAAAGTTGCTGAGGACATGCCCGCTGTAGCGATGTGCGACGCCAATAATATGATGGCGGCGGTTAAGTTTTATCGTGCGGCTTTGGCCAAGCAAGTAAAACCAATTTTAGGCTGCGAACTGATGATTCGTGAGTCGGATGGTGAATTGCACTGTTTGGTCGTGTTGGTTCGCAACAACGAAGGCTACACTCGCTTGTGCGAGTTAGTTACCGAAGCCTATTTACAAGGGCAGCAATCGGGTGTTGTCGCGCTACCTCGACATCTACTCACAGCAGTGAGTACCGCAGGGTTAATCGCCTTGTCTGCAGCGGATAAAGGCAATGTCGGTAAGGCGTTGCTCGCCGGCGACGACGCAAAAGCTTTAGAGCGGCTCAAGGCTTGGAAGTTGTTATTTGAGGGGAATTATTTTCTTGAAGTACAGCGCTGCGGCCGACCCAACGATCAATTGCATTGCTATCGCGCTACACAGCTCGCAGCACAGACCCAAACCGCTTTGGTGGCGACCAATGATGTTCGGTTTTTACAAGCCTCTGAGTTCGATGCTCACGAGGCCAGGGTCTGTATCAATCAAGGGCGGATCATTGCGGATCAAAGTCGGCCGATGCTTTACACCCAAGAGCAATACCTAAAAAGCAGCGCAGAAATGGAGGAGATCTTTGATGACTTGCCCGATGCGCTGGAAAACACTGTCAATATCGCCAGAATGTGCAATGTATTTCTGACCCTCGGCGAGTCGGTTTTACCCGCGTTTCCGGTGCCGGTGGGGCAAAGCGAAGATCAATTTATTCGCGATGAATCATTTAAAGGTCTTGAACAGCGTTTTTCCGAAATGGCGCAACCACCGGACGCTGAACAACGCGCGCTATACATTGCGCGTTTGGAGCGCGAGCTCGGGGTGATTACTCAAATGGGTTTTCCGGGTTATTTCTTGATTGTCGCCGATTTTATTCGTTGGGCAAAAGGGCAATCAATACCGGTGGGGCCTGGCCGAGGCTCGGGTGCGGGTTCGTTGGTGGCCTATGTGCTGCTCATTACCGATTTAGATCCCTTGCCTTATGATCTACTGTTTGAACGTTTTTTAAATCCTGAACGGGTTTCGATGCCCGATTTTGATATCGACTTTTGTATGGATCAGCGCGATCAGGTGATTGATTATGTCGCCGAACGCTATGGGCGCGAACGGGTATCGCAAATCATCACTTACGGGACGATGGCCGCGAAGGCGGTGGTTCGTGATGTAGGGCGGGTATTGGGTCATGGTTATGGATTCGTTGATAGCGTTGCCAAGTTAATCCCGTTTGAAATCGGTATGACACTGACCAAGGCACTAAAAGAATCACCCGATCTCAAGCTGCGTTACGACAACGATGAAGAGGTCACGGCGCTGATTGACTTGGCGTTGAAGCTAGAAGGTGTTGCCCGTAATGCAGGAAAGCACGCCGGAGGCGTGGTGATCGCTCCGTCGGCGTTAACCGATTTTTGCCCGCTTTATTGCGAAGAAGGCGGTGGCAGCATGGTCACTCAATTCGACAAAGATGACGCTGAAGCGGTGGGTTTGGTGAAGTTTGACTTTCTTGGCTTGCGCACGCTGACGATTATCGACAATGCGTTGAAAATTCTTAAAACACAAGGTTTCGAGATCGACCTAATCAAGTTGCCGCTTGATGATGTGAAAACCTTCGATTTACTTAAAGCGGCGCAAACAGCGGCGGTGTTCCAGCTCGAATCTCGGGGCATGCGCGAGCTTATTAAACGATTGCAGCCGGATTGTTTTGAAGACATTGTTGCCTTGGTTGCTTTATTCCGGCCTGGGCCGCTGCAATCGGGAATGGTCGATGATTTTGTCGATCGAAAGCATGGCCGTCAAGAAGTGAATTACCCGCATCCTGACTTAGAGCCCGTGTTAAAACCTACCTATGGAGTCATCCTCTATCAAGAGCAGGTAATGCAAATTGCTCAGGTGTTGGCCAAGGCATCGCTTGGTGGCGCCGACTTGTTGCGTCGGGCGATGGGAAAGAAAAAACCGGAGGAGATGGATAAACAACGGGTGCTTTTCCTTGAAGGAGCAGCCGCGAATAACGTCGATACCGAGCAAGCGAGCTATATCTTTGATTTGATGGAGAAGTTTGCAGGTTACGGTTTTAATAAATCGCATTCCGCGACCTATGCATTGCTGAGCTATCAAACCGCATGGCTCAAAGCGCATCATCCAGCGGCATTTATGTGTGCGGTACTTAGCGCGGATAAAGACAACACCACCAAGGTCGTTGCCCAAATCGAAGAGTGTCAAAGCATGGAGATTGCCGTGTTGCCGCCGTGTATTAACGATTCGAGTATCGACTTTTCGGTGCGCGATGATTCGACACTAAGATACGGTCTTGGCGCGATCAAAGGGGTAGGGGAAGCCGCGCTAGAAGGAATACTTGCTAGTCGAAAAAACGCGGGGCCGTTTAAATCACTTGCTGATCTACTCGAGAGAATCGGTGATAGCAAAATTAATAAACGGGTTATCGAAGCGCTCACGCATTCGGGTGCTTTTGATGTTTTTGGCCCGAATCGACGTTCACAATTTTTAAATATTGCCGATGCGTTAAAGCGCGCTGATAGCTACCACCATGATCAAGCGGCGGGGCAGTCTGATTTATTCGGCGCTCTGGCGCCGGTTGATCAAGAGATCGTTATCCAAGCCCCAGACCAAGGTGAATATTCGGAGGCGAAAAAACTCTCACTTGAGCGCCAATCTATTGGTCTTTATCTGACAGGGCATCCGATCAATCACTATAAAAAAGAGCTGCAACGAATCGCTACCGGGCGTCTGGCTAAGCTTTGTGAGCTTGCGATCCCCAACGCCGATGGTTTTCGAAAACGCGATGTCGAGGTGGTTGCTGCTGGGATCGTTATTGGCTATCGCAGCAAAGTTATTGGCGACGGAAAATTAGGCATTATCACGCTTGATGATGGCGGTGGGCGCGTCGAGGTGGTGATGCGAAACGAACTCAATGAGGCAATGGCAGCAAAGATTTCGATCGAAGAGCTGCTGATCGTGATGGGAGGTATTCGATTTGATGACTTCTCAGGTGGCTACCAGATACGTGCTAAGGAGATCATCGACATATCCACGGCGCGGGCAAAATACGGCGCTGCTATTGAGATCACGCTTTGTGCCGAAACAGCCGATCAACAGGCGCTTAATGAGTTAAGCCAGATGTTAGGCCAATCGGCGAACGTTTTAGCGTTACCGGTTAAATTAGTCGTGCAAAACGCAGAGGCTAAAGCCGATCTATGGCTACCGGGAGCGCAGCGTTTAGGCGTTTTAACCGCCGACTTGGAGTGCTTAAGAGATAAGCCTTGGGTCGGATCGGTGAGCATTCTCTACGCCTAAAAGCCCGTTCAAAAACTAACCACCGCTGCGAACACTCTGAATTTGCTGAGTTTCACCTGAGTAGGTCAACCGCCTGACAGGTGGTCAGGAGCGTGAACCAGAACTGGAATTCGACGGTGATTTGTTCTCTTGGCGCAAATGCCCGCCGATTTTGTTATTTACGTTCACTAAACGCCGCAAATCGGCAAGTAGTATCACCGTAGCTGGCTTTTTTTCGCTGCTAGGGGTGGTTTTTCAACACGTGGATAAGCCAACTTCAGGTCGATAGCGGTTCATTGCGCTGCGAGCAATACTGGGTTGTCAATGCAGTGATAATCCTGTTGCTTCCGTACAAAGCGTAAAAGCAATTGATCTTTGCAGCGAATCGTTCCAAACACAGCGTCCATCGATAAACAAAAATAAGCTTCGCATTTCGCTATGACGTGGGCACGCGCTTGTAGAATTGATTTTTTCCTTGCAGTCAAATCAGTTAAACTTAGTTATTTATGTAGATGGAATTAGCATGTCGGGCAACAGTTTTGGCAAGATATTTAGCGTAACCAGTTTTGGTGAGAGCCATGGCCCGGCCATCGGAGCGATTGTTGATGGTTGTCCACCGGGTATGCCATTGACCGTGGCTGATTTCAAACTCGATCTCGATCGTCGAAAACCGGGGAAAAGTCGTTATGAAACCCAGCGTCGAGAGCCTGATGAAGTCGAATTATTATCAGGAGTTTTTGAAGGCGTGACCACAGGTACCCCAATTGGTCTTGTGGTTAAAAACGTTGACCAGCGCTCGAAGGATTATTCGAAGATTGCCGACAGTTTCCGTCCAGGTCATGCGGACTATACTTATTTGCACAAATACGGGATTCGTGATTATCGGGGCGGTGGGCGTAGCTCAGCGCGCGAGACAACGATGCGCGTCGCCGCAGGCGTAATCGCCAAAAAATACTTGCTACAACAGCACGGTATCGAAGTTAAAGGCTATCTCTCTGCCATAGGGCCGATAGAAGCCCACGAAAATTCAATCGATTGGCAAGAAGTCGAAAGCAATGCGTTTTTTTGGCCCAATTCAACCCAAATCAAAGAGATCGAAACCTATATGCAAGCGCTGATTAAGGCCGGTGATAGTATCGGTGCCTGCGTTTCAGTGGTCGCAAGCCGTGTTCCAGTGGGTCTTGGGGAGCCGGTGTTTGATCGTTTAGATGCGGATTTGGCCAAAGCCGTTATGTGTATTAACGCCGTTAAAGGTGTAGAAATCGGCGATGGTTTCGCTTCGGCGGCGCAACGCGGTACCGAGCATCGTGATGAATTGAGCCCTGAAGGGTTCTTATCGAACCATGCAGGCGGTGTCTTGGGCGGGATTTCAAGCGGTCAAGATATCAAAGTACGTGCTGCGTTAAAACCCACATCAAGTATCCGCACGCCAGGGCAATCGGTAAGGCCCGATGGCTCAATCGAACAAGTTAGCACCACGGGGAGGCATGACCCTTGTGTGGGGATTCGCGCCGTACCGATTGTCGAGGCTATGGTGGCGATCACTTTGATGGATCATCTGTTAAGACATCGTGGACAATGTGGTGGCGTCAAGCACAACGTTGTCGATATCGAAACACAATAATTGTTTTGTTTTTAAGTTACTAAGGCATACTGAAGTCAGTGGCTCAAATAAAGGGATGAAAATGCACGAAGATTTAACAGCCAAAGATGCGATGGTCCGTGATGTTTTTACACTACGACCGGAGCAAGATGTCATCGAAGCGATTGAAAGCATGGTTGTGAAAAACATGACCGGCGCACCGGTGATCGGCAAAGACGGTAAAATCGTAGGTATTTTTTCTGATACCGACGGCATCGACTCAGTCATGAAAATGTCAGTCGATCCGGGGTTTCGCCGTCGCGTCGAAGAGTTTATGACCCCTAATCCTGTTTGTATCGATGAAAATGAGTCGCTTATTCATGTTGCCGAACGGTTTTTGGCTAATCGATTTCGCCGCTATCCGGTAACTAATGACGGCCGCGTTGTCGGTCAGGTCAGTCGTTTAGGCGTGTTGAAAGTCTTGATAAAAGCCAGCCGTCTTTCTTAACAACTAGGAGCTTGGGCTAGAACTGGTTTTTTGGTTTTTCCGAATTCGAAAGCCCCCG
>JARUHE010341159.1:0-10464 GCA_031471125.1 Archaeomysis grebnitzkii | reverse complement strand
GTATATATATATATATATTTGTGTGTGTGTGTGTGTGTGTGTGTTTCATTGTTAAGTTTTGATTTTAAGAAAAACATATTGTGCCTAAGCATTTCTTCAATATTTAAATTAATGAGAACTACATAATTTTTAATTTCGATATATTTCTTACCTCATAACTAACACATCACATCAATGTAGAAAAAATATTTTGTAAGTATTTTTTAAAATTTGCATAAGAAATATAATCATAAATAGGAAATAGTCGACCAATTCACCTTTGGGCTTATTATTCTGTTTTTTATCTTTATTATCTCTTATTACTTTTTATTTAAGCATAATTTTTGTTTTCTTTGATGGTTTCATTTTCTTTATTTTAATCATTCTCAAAATATTCCAAATTCATAAACATTCTTTAATTTAAATAATAGCCCTAGCAATTATAAAAAATATTTTCTATTAATTGTATCACTGTTGTTACTAAAAACAATCATTACAACTAAAACTATCAACATTGCTACCGCAGTATTACTAATAATTGTCATGTTGTGTCCAGCTCAAAATTGTTCTTGTAAGAACATATGGATGGATAATAGCACAAGTTAGGTCTTCTTCGTCTTCTTTCGAGCACAAGTGAGGTAATCACTATGTTATTTAAATGTAGGTTGCCTCACTTCAGCTAATTTATATCCATATATAATGAAAACCAGATTCCATCCAACGAAAAACTATCACTTCGATTCTAGAGTTTAATTCTGATTTAGTATTAGTTATTTTTTAAAGTTTTAATTACAGTTTAATGAATTTTTTAAGGCTTTAAAAACTGGTAAAAATAAATATTTCTATTTATTTAGGGTTCAACAATTTAAAATTGTTGTTTTTTATTTTTATACTGTAATTCAAGATGAAACTTGTTTTAGGAATCAATGGTGCAATAAATATACAGTATAAGAAAATTAATGTTTTTGAAGTTATAAAATTTGAACAAAAAAATTGATGTTGAAGAAGAAATGGTTTCAGATTATCAACCAAGTCCGCCATAGAAACATGTTTGATTGATTTTAAGCAGATCATTTTTTATTTTATTATTTATTTTTTTGTTTATTGAAAAACAAATTTAAATTTGAACAAATATTTTCCAGCTCGTAAAATTTTCCACCTCCGTCTACGCCTTGGTTTATAGAAGTTGAAATTTCAGTGAAAGTTTAAGAAGTTCTTTTAACTTCTGGAAATTTCTTTTTTATCCAAACATTTGTGATGAATTTTAAGTATTTGTATTTATTTCATAGCTAGAATAGTTGTTTTGAAGCATACATCTTTTTAATTGCTTGCGAAAATTTGTTTTTATTTGGATAAGAAGTTTCTTTACAAACCGAAATTCTAGTTTAAAAATATTCTCAGGATTGTTTGAAGGTTTAAGAAAAAAAGTATACCACATTTTATACAATAAATACAACTCTTAATTATGAATAAATGTATAGATACTTTCAACAATGGAAATGAATACAGGCTATAATATTAACATTTTTCATGAGAAAAAATAATTTTCGTTTAACAAAACATTTTCTTACTTTAAAAACTGAAATAAGCGTAGACATCAAATTTGATTCGGACAATATCAAATACTGGTGAAGTGAAAGGCCTCAATTATAGCAAATATAATTATAATTAGTTTTAAAATACAAAAGTTAATATTTTTATAAATAAAAGTGAAGCAAACCTCACAATTAAATGCTTGTAAATTCTTTCATGAAAAATATTTTTGTAGAAATAAATTCCTTGTATGTATTTTCAAATACTTAATCATGATATTTTGTTTGCATTAAAATGAACTGTCACGTCTCGTAAGCGTAAATCTTCTAGAAAATGTAATTTAAAGTACTCTGGTGCTTACTCGGGTAAAGTCAAAATTATAAGTTCTACATTACCTGACAGTTATTAAAGTGAACATATACAATTTGTTACTTCATATATATACATGTTGCTGGTAGATTGAGAATAAACTTAAAATATAAAAAATACCATCATATGATTGCTCTCACAAAAATCTGTTTGAAAGAATATTGTTTTATAAACAAAATGTATAATTAATTCATTGAATACTGCTAAAGAAGGTTACCCGCTATTGAATAATTATAGATAATAAATTTCTTCAGAAGAAATGCATTGAATTTGTTTTTGTCAAATGTATTACATTTATAAATTCGTTTTATTCCTTAGAAATTTTGTAAATGTGTTTTAAGATGCAATAATGTTGTTAACATTTTATTATTTGTAAAGACTTTAAGATTGTTCTTAAAAAGTAATTTAACCATAATTTAGCATTTTAACTACTGACCTATGTATATGGATTGGCCGAAGTGCCCAGTCTGGTGTAGCTTTTTTGAAGCGTATTTCTAAAAAAGATCGATCTAAAATATTTTAACTTCCGTTATTATTGAATTAGTAAATTATTGAGGAAAAAGGTTTAAATTAATAAATTGTTACTGATTAAATATACAATTTTTAAACTGTAATGATTAATATACAATTCTTAAACTGTTAATAATGGAGTATAAAATTCTTAAACTGTTAATGATTGATATACATTTCCCAATTATACAATTTTTAGACTTGCTGTTTGTTAAACGTTGAATTATTCAATTTAAAAAATTAATTTCATTAAAATTATGTATTTATACTGCAAAGCATGATGTTTCCAATGATGAATCTGGAACCACAGTCATAAAGATGGTTAAAATGACAATGGAAATTGTTTTGTTATTTATTTTAAGCTTGGCTAGGCATTTTACTCTTCATTTAGCCTATACCCGCTCAATTATCTAAATATAGCCCCAAAAGTGAAGAAAAAACGTTTTAAAATGGCAGTAAAGTGGTTTCAAGGTTATGTAAATATTCGATGACAAAAATATGGGTGGATCAATCCATATACATAAATCAGTGATTTTAACAGGTTATATATAAAATGATGAAATTAAGTTCAAATGTTTTTAGTCTCAATATTTGCAAAGCATGATTCAGCAATGTTTAACTAACATGGATATTGATTAGTAATAAAAAATTTACAAAAAACTAAAGTGAAGAATTAAATAATCAAAATAGTTTTAATCTTTTATTGTTATTTTCTATTTAAATAAAAGAAACAAACATTCAAAATATTAAATTACTAAAACAAGAAAAAAAAATAAATTAACGTTGAAATATTATTATTGATTTTCATGAATTTAAAAGATTATTCAAATCAGGGAAAAGGGTCGAGTCTGATAAAATTGTAAAGGATCATCTGTTGCGAGATCATGGCGAGGAGTAAACGAACCTGTAAAACATCAATTTCATAAATAACCATTCATTGAATTAGTTTAAACAAAAGTTAAAATATTTCTATTGAAAATTGTGGATATAAAAACAAGTGTTGTATTGAATTTTTAAACGTAACTTGAATTCAAAAACCTTGAATTACCAGTGTCAAATAGCTGAACAAAATACACTGGATTTTTAAACCTAAATTTAATACACAATATTAAAAGAAAAAATCTTGAAAAAATTGAAAGTTTGAAATTTAAAAAAATTGAAACTTTGAAATTTGAAATTTAAAATTTAAAAATTAATAATTATAATAATAGGGCACAAAGCTACCTCTCAATTCTTAAATTGAATTTTACAAATAGGCTAATTCATACATGAAAACCAGTACATGTTTGATAGAAGATTCGAATTTCATTGTACTTGGCGTCTTCAATTTTTCATTTTTCATTCTTAAGGAGGTTTCCTTAAAAACTTTGGCATCACGTTGGTCAGAGGCAGCGACGCAGAGATTTATCTCCAAAACGTGAACTGTAGGGTAAAAACTTTCGCATTTTTTTAAATATAATCTTATTTCATTAGACTCGACATAAGTAAATTAAATTTGCATGTGCCTTTTTAATTAAATTTAAGTAATTGAGAGAGATAACTAATACATATAAAAATAAAAAACAATTTCAAGTAAATAAAAAGTAATTACTGAAATTACTTTTTCTTAAAAGTTAATATAAAAAATACTAAAGTATTTTTTTACTAACAACGTTTGAATCGAAAATTGTAACAGGTCGTCTGAATATTCAATCAAATTCTGGATTTATCTTTTTAGGTGAATTAGCTTTCATGAAATCAGGGATCCGCCATTTTTATTTCACTTTTTCAGAAATGTTCATAATTAAAATTAACCAGTATACATTTTTAATGAATGGTTTATTAACTTTATTGTATAAAATTAAAACAAAAACATTTTCACCGGTAGTCTATATAAACAAACAACGTCACCTTTTTCATAGACATTTATAAACAGGATGTCAAAAGTTGTTTTTTTCTCAAAGAAATAAAAACAAAATTTGAGATAAATTGTTGTTAACCTCATAGGTAAAAAGGAACTAAAAACTTACGAATATTTTAGATGGAAGCTCATTTTATTCTTGAAGATAGATTTCGGCAACATAATAGCTATGATTATAAACTTAATTCCTTGTAAATAATTCAGATATAGAATCTTTGTCGAGAAAGTGTTAACACTTACGCGCATGCACCTTCACTCCAATACAGTCAGCAGTGATCAAACTGTGAACAGTACCGTAGTTTTAAATTCAAATGATGATGCATATTTATGTAAAATGTTTTAACTTACATAGTATTGCACTTTTTGTAATAAGTTGTTCTAGAAATGAGCATATTTCACTATATTACAACTTTTTGCAAAATAATTTTTTAAACAAATATCTATTAAATAATGTTATACATTGTCCTTTCTCGTAAAGACTGAATACAATCTCAAATGCTTTTGCCTAGCTAAGAAGTTATTTAGTTAAATTTATCAGTCATTTAAAACATTATTTGGGCTTTATAAAATAATTTTTTTTGTAAATTTTCTAGATAAATATAATTTGTTATTCAAAATAAGTATTCTTTTAATAAATACATTAGATAAATGTGTTTGTTATCAAAATATGTAGCCTAGATAGCCTAGTGTCTCATCATGGTCGATCTACGTTATAGCGTGACTTTTATTATTTTATCATTTAAGGTTTTCATTTACCATTTGTCATTATCTATAATAGCCTATATTTTAAAACAAAAATAATTATTTGTCATTGTGGTATGATTTTGATTGAATCAACGTTGAACTGAAATGTGGATGTGTTTTTAACCAGTCACGATATGAAAACTCTGATACAAATTGAATTCAAAAAAGGAAATTGAATTAAAAAAAAGTCGGTTGACATCAGGTCTCTCAACACACATTAATATTACCAAAATGTTTATTAATGCTTAATGTATGCATTCAAACTGGTCTAAAGAGACGTTAACAATGTAATTATAAAATTATAAAAGAATCAAACTTTTTGATCTTGTGAATGTAAACAAACAAGTAACTTTATGAAATAAATTTCTACGGAAACGACCAATACGAAAATTGACGTCACGTTTTTCATTTTTTGAAACTTTTTGAATGTTTTCTTAAATTAAAGGGTAAGCGCTTACCTACGTTACATATATGCCTCATTATATTATTGTTTAATGATTGTTTTAAGTAATGGGTTTGTAATTTCATCCGTGAATCAGAGTTTGCCCAAAATTGAATAAGCTGTGCAAAACAACAATCTATTTTATTCCATGGACCAAGTGGGTTTTCATGTCTTCCTCTTCGTGTCTATGAATATTGTATCATTTTGTTCAGTAGGCTCTAGGGAATGAAAAAATGTAATACAACGAAAAATAAATTCATAGAATACATATATATTTTAAACATCTTTTGTAGGTACAACAAATGAAAATTCTATTCAGCCTGGAGAGTACACTTTTCCGTTCAGTTTCCAATTAATGGCAGGACTTCCGAATACATTTGCATACAATCTTGGGACAGACTATGCTGGTAATATCGAATATTGTTGTGCTGTCAAAATGGACGTGCCTCTAGGAATAGACAAGACATGGCATTTTCCTTTCTCTCTTGTTGGGTCTTATGACTTGAATGGAAATATTTATGCATTGGTAACGTATTGATAAACATTGTTTAATAGCAATTATACATCGAAAGATTGTTTATAGTAAATAGGATACATTTTCATTCTAAGCGCAGGAGCACTTTGATTTTGCATTACCTTTATTTCTGTAATTGTTTTACTCATTTACTTATACGTTGGTATTTTCTTTATATTGTATGATTTTATTGTTATTTTAATATAGAAAAATGTAGAACATATTCAGTACACAATATGAGTAATAAATAACATTTGTTATTATATTGATAATGTTATTCTTTCAACAAACTTTATATAAAAAATCTTTCTCATGAAATAAAAAAAATCAACCTGTGTTATTTGATACACGTTTTGGAGTCAATTCAAACTTCTTGGAAAAAGGATTCTTAATTCATGGATGTTAAACATAAGCTAATACTTAAAGTATAATTTTGTTGTTGTCTAATATTTTAGTGTTATTATTTTAAATAATATTTTGAAGACTTGATGAGTGAAGACTACATTTATGTAAACATTGGTCCGGAGTTCATTGATTGGTAAAATAATTAAAATTAACGAATGCAGAGGTTATATTGAAAATTTGTTTTGAAAGCCTCAAAAAGTTTCAAAGGTATGTTAAATGAAAAAAAACGTCCATCATTTGTTTGTATTCCTATGGACATGCTAGTTAACAAAAAAACTGTCTGAATGAATTCAATTAATAAAATTAATTATTATAAATTGTAAAATAAACCTTTAATGTGACAGTGTTGCATTTCACCAGGACTCAGTCGATGATGGCCATTCCAAGTATTTCTGTTGTTTTTGTTGCAAGGACGGTCCAATTTCAGTGAACATACACATGAACAGACGAGGGTTTGTACCTGGAGAAGCGGTAGAATTCAACGCCAGGTTAACCAACAACAGCAACAGACATATAAAAACAGTTCGTCTTTCAATATTACAAGTGAGAATGTTTCTAATGTTGGGTAGTCCTGATATTGTGTTTGTAAAAAAACAAAATGTTTTAACCCATTAGCGAGCAAATGCCCGTAAGGGATGCTAAAACGCGTATGTTTGTAAGACTCTTCTGCCTATAAAATGTAACAAATGAATTGAATGTTGCATATCCATTAATCATAGCGCTCTGAACATCAACCATCGCAAATTTAGTTTCGAATTGACTAATTGTATCGTGATAGTAGGGAATTACTTTTCAATATTTTTAATGTGTCATACATGGCGAGATTTTCAAGTTGTTGCTTCTAGTTTTTTTCATAACATATTGATAAATTTAAGTAAGTTCATAAAAACTTAACACAAAATATATAAATATATTTGTTTCTTATTGATATACGACGTGTTTCGCAAAACATTAAAGTATATTACTTCTTAATCAGTGATGATACAAATGTTCACTTTTGATCTATAATACTTATGCAATGATTTTTGTGGGAATGACACTGTACAACTTACAAATTACAACTAGTCACTGGATCAATCAACGAAACTAGGCATGTTATTCCCAAACATTGAAACTAAAGAAATAAGTAGGTCTATGCTAACTTATTATTTCATTTAAAAACAGTTCAAATGATTACATACACTTATACCAAAAAAAACACGTAAATTTCATTAGTCTAGCTATACGAATGGCATTAAAACACTGATGTTGAAGTAATATTTATAAAAATATTGGGAGAAATGTATAAAAGTACCTTGCCATGATATAACATGAACAACAATGTTATAACGGTTACTTTTTTCGCACAGTTAGCCTATATCGTATATGTGACTGGATTAACAAAGGAAACGGACCTATGCCATTACTACATTTCATGCTTTTAAAAACGAAATTTATATTCGAGAACATTTAATTGAATTATCATTTTAAAATCTTGAAAAAAAATAGAAATTATTTAAAAAGACCTAAAATTATCGAACATAATGTTCATGATTGAAAAATCTGGCCTACCTTGACAAGGTATGAACAGTTGGTTGAATTTAAAACAAGAAACTTGTAGTGTAACTCGCTTATGTTAAAGTGTGTTACTTTCAACAAACTTCCACTCATTTCATACCTACTAACCAGTAGATCGAAAAACGACAAACCTCTTCTGACAGTGTATGTATATTGGTTGCGACATTTCGTAGACGATTCGTATGAGACATATCAATAAACATTTTTAAAGCTACATGTCGTAAACGAATTGTAAGTGATATGTCGGCAGGCGACATTCGGTTCAAAATCGTATAAACTCATGTGTTAATAAAGTAATGTTTTCTTTAATATAGAATACATACAGTATAAACAAAATTATTTGTAAATGTATCAAAACAAATAAATTATAACAATACTATATCAATGTCGTATAAAATCGTATGAAGTTGGTACAAAGTCATCTGCGAGACGAATCGACAATATTTGTAGGGTAAATAAGAAGATGCAATACAGGAGATTGAACTGGTATCGACAGGTAATGCTAGGAGATGAAGAGTATGTAAAGAGAAGAACAATGGACATGGAAGTAGAGGATTATAGAAGAAGAAGATAGAGGCCCAGTTTGAATGAAAATATTGGTAAATAGAACATTGCAAGAAAAAAATGTTTACAAGAAGATTAAATGTAGACCAGACAAGGTGGAAAAGACTAGAGGCCCTATATAAACATGGAAACTAAGTTGAAAAAGAAGAAGAAGAATAAAAAGAAGTTTGAGTTTTGTAAATTTTAAAATTTTAATGTTGACTCACATGTAAAATGATTATGACTGAGCATGATACGAAAGTAAAATACGCAATATTTTCCAGGATCAAAGGAATTGTTTTTAATTTATATGATCTATAGCAAATGTAATGCATTACATTACTTAAGAAGATATTCAACTGTGGTCATTTTAGGTTTTCAAAAATAATAAGCAAAATGAACATTTTATTTTGACATTTTGAAATTTGTTTTCAAATTTGTATCACAAATATGTTGTTTTTCCGTTATAGCCGTGTTCGTTGTCGTCATCGTTCAAGTAATACAATTTATTTTATTTGAAAATGTACATAACAACAGTTAAATAATTTTTTTCAAAATCTTAGCCAAAACATAACGTACTTCACATAAAAACTTTTGTATACAAATTTAAAACTTTTGTTTGAAAAATTACGGAAAATTTAACTTAAGAAAAGTTGTTCATTATGGTCGTATAGTTAATATTGTCTTAAGTATACTTTTTTTCTAATAAAATGTATCTTTCTTGAGATTTTAGCCAACAGTATTTTTTTACTTCTTACGACTCACTAAGCCATATATGGCTAGTTTATATTATTATTTGAAGTTAACGTTTCTGAAATTAAAGTGTATGTTTGTGTGTTGAAAGTTATTTGATAAAAATAAAAGTTAATTCGTAGAGGACATACCTACATTTTAAAACTTCAAAGTACTGAAAGGGTTTACAAAACTAAATCAAATATGAGTAATTAGAAACTTAATGTTTACAATAAAATAAACTGTTTTAAGTTTTTTTTTATTTCAGATCGTTGAGCTAAAAGCAAAGGCCCGAAGTGCGACACACGGGCGAGTGATTTTGACAAAGGAGAAAGAAGGAATCCGTCCAAATAGAGAGACATACTTAGTTAACGAGAAGCTTTTTCTTCCTGCCATAGCACCATCCTTACAAACCAACGTCTTGAACGTGCAGTATATGCTTAAAGTTAGTTACTTTCATATGTTTAGCAATAATTGTTATTAGAATATAAAAATAGAAACTTTCAAACTGTTGTTTGTTAATTAATATTCAATCAAAAAGTTGAAACATGTCTCACCAATAATAATAACCCATGTGAAAAATTTGCACAATAGTCTAAAATAAATTGCTTAATTAGAGATAAATGTAATTAGAACCTTTTATATGGATCGGCAATAGCACAAGTGAGGTGAATTCTATGTTATTTTATGGTGGGTTACCTCACTTGTGCTATTGTGGATCCACAAAACGATCGTATTATTACTAAGGTTTATTCTACACCGCTTCACATTGGAAAATTTATGATTATTCACACCTTAAGGTACTACAAATGAAGTATAAACAATCTAACGAAAAGAGTTCACATTGTCGTAGCAGATTATGAGCAAATTGCTTCAAAAGTTGCTGATTTAAGAGGTTAGAATCTCACATAGATTACTTGCATGTATTGGGCCATTCATTTCAGTTTTACTATACAATGGCCTAACATCCTGAGCCATGAACTTATTTGACTTGGAACCATGTTGTTTAATTTCATAGTAGTGTGTGTGCCTTCTACTTGTATTTCCGCAATATTTTAATATTATTTTTTTATATTTTATTATAATATAACACAAAATTTTATTAAAATTCACAAGGATTATCGTACAGGGACGATAGTCCCTGTACATAATATTGCTGTGTGTGGTTTTTTGTCACGAAGTACCCTTTCAAAAATCTATATCTTTTTTATTTCTCAACCAAATAAAGAGAAACCT
>JARUHE010341148.1:0-10465 GCA_031471125.1 Archaeomysis grebnitzkii | reverse complement strand
ATTGACATTATGTTATACGTTTTTGATTTAAATCACATTGACATTATGTTATACGTTTTTGATTTTAATCACATTGACATTATGTTATACGTTTTTGATTTAAATCACATTGACATTATGTTATACGCTTTTGATTTAAGTCAAGAAACAGTGCGGTCGTGAATACGTCTTAAGATGAGCATAATGTTAAAATAAAAAGGAGAATAGAGAAGTCGTTCTTAATGTATGGTTCAGATAATGTTAATCGATTTACTGAACATAGTACTTAGTTGCTTGATTAAATGGTAGCAGTTGGATGGTTCACATAAATTGAATAACGAAATAAGAGTCATCGTCAACTCAAATATCATTTGAAATACAGTTGTAAATCATAATGCATTAACAAATAAATTATGAATGTTTTAAAAGATTACATTAAGTAAATAAATAATTTAAAAATATATTTCTAAGACGAATAGTACAAGATTATACATTGGAAGGAGATTTTAACTACTGTCCCTTCACATTTGTGTAAGCTTGTAAGATAATATTCGCATTGACGAAATGTTTTAACCCTGTAATGCCTGTAGGGACAAAATAGTGACGATTGTAGGGTTATTTTTAATGCAAACTTCATCGGATTGTAGACCTTAGGGTAATTATAATTCAGGCGTTAAAGGGTCAAGTTAAAAAATTGTCAAAATTGACATATGAGTAACGGATCAAAATTCTACATTACCTGAGATGCGGAACTGTTCGTCCTCTGCAACATCCGAAGATGCGCTGCTGTTGGCAATTTCCTTGGCCGATGGACCGCTTTTCTCGGCCTGTTCCTTCAGGTCGGCACGAAGGCGTGACCATGAACTGATTGCGTTCAGGAGTCTCCGTCCCTCTGCGGGTATGATGCTGGTCGACTCGATCTTTTTGGGTGTCTTGCAATTGAAGATCACGATGTCGGTGCTTTTGAATAATCTTTTGCTTGCAATTGGTTTTGGTTTTGATTGAGCGGGGTTGGAATGGACAGTGCGAGACTGCTTAACATTTTCCATTGGACTAGAATTTCTCGAGAAAGGGTGTGGAAGGGGTTCCATTGCCCCTGCTGTGGAATCTATTGATAGATTTATGTCTTTTGGGCTAAGTTCTACGAAAGTATTTGATATGATTTGACTAGATTCATACATGCCTCCTATTTCAGCCATCGAATTCACATCGACATCTGTCCCATGATAAGTTAAAGAAACGTTGCGGCTGTTTTCTCCATCCATGACGTTCTCATTTTCCTTTTGGCAAAAATTGTTCTGTACAGGACAGTCACTAAGGCTATTGTTTCTACTGCTAATATTAGGATGAGGAAGAAAAGACTGAAGGAAATGCCCGAGGGGGACACCACCACCATCACCACCAAAATTAGAATAGTACACACCTTCTCCGGAGTTCACATGGGAAAGATCCGTCGACGTAGTAGTGATTGGTGGTGTTGACGAGTTGATTGAGGTTTCATTTGCAGAAATAGCGGTGGTAGATGTAGTAGAAGTTGAGGTTGGTTTGTTACGGAGTCTGTTTTTGATTGGCGTGGCGTAAATGGGCTCATTTGTAGAAGGCGAAAGAGGGCTTGAAGCGAAGGTGGTTTCACACTTGCATTGGTTGTGGATAATTAGAGCTTTGCTTCTGTTGTTATTGTTGTCGTTTATTTTCACAACGTTGTTGTTCTCGATGTTTTTGTTGTTAATTTCGTGTTGATGACTACTTGAAGGAGGTTGATGCAAATCAAACTTAGATATTATAATACTTTCTTCAAAAGAAGAACTGAGAGGGCGTATATAATTTTGATTGGTTGGTCGATCATTAGGCACAATTAAATCTAACTTATCACTACACTCGTATGTACACACGATGTCCGAATGGCTGTTGACATTAAACTGACGTTGACAGTGATTGTTTGTTATCATTTTGGTTGTTTTCAATTGATGATTACACGAGGGTAGCTGTACATGTCTTGTACATGCATACCCAAAATTAATACCTGTGTATTGCCCGGAGCCATCGACTTTCACTGGAAGACACTCGTGTTGACCAGTACTCGTATTGTGGATTTTATTGTCGTTGTGATTTTGGCGGGAATTAATGTTCTGCAGATTATTCGGTGGACCAGCAGTCGGTTCTTGGTGGAGGAGACTTGAGGAGCCGCTGTCGGGAGACATGGAGACGCTCCATACCCCGGAGGACGAGTTCTCCCCATCGCCCGTGAGTCCCTTGTGGCTGTGGAGGACAAACGCGCCTTTGTAATCTTCCAACAGCGCGTCTGTGTTCAACACGTTGTAATCAACGTAGCTGTTCGACGGTGGTCGAGTGTCGACCGGTGTGTGGAGGGAAATCGGTGCTATTTGGGGGAAAGTTGGCCCATTTTGAGCATTTGGTGCCTTTTGAGGGGAACCTGAGGCGCTTTCGGAATAATTTTGTGCATTTTGGAGGAATCGTGGTACTTCATATAGGTAATTTGGCGCTTTTCGAGGGGAATTTTTTGGCTTTGTCCTCCTGAGCGCCGAGTTGAAGATCTCAAGGTCAAGTGGATGCGTGACTGAAGAATTCTTCCGATAAGGTATTGGGTGAGTGCGCCTGATGGACGAACACTTTTGGTAGACAAAGTCTGGATCCTTGGCGTAGATTTTTCTTTGGTGGTAGTCGTGGTGTGGCTGGCGGTTTCTGTGGCGATGGCTAGATAGGCGGTGGCGGCCTCTCTTCAGTCTCAGGTGGACATTGGCTCTGGCCCGCCGCAATATCGCCAAACACTGCCGGGAACGCGGGCTTTTCAGAGGCCACACCATCACATTTGTAGGCGCGGGGATTTTCGGTTTTACGTAATTTTGAATTGGATTTCCTGTTGTAAGTTTAGATCTATTACGTAATCTTAAATTGTACTTTTTCTGTTACGCGAATTGTATCACAATAAAGTTTTCACTTTGTTAATATCTGTTATTATTATTTATGCGATTCTCAAATTGCTACAAGGAAGATAAATGATTTAATATGTAATGAATGACAATGAACTGAAGATATGATAATGCAAATGATTTATTCATACACACATACGCATTTGGAAGAACGGTTTTATTACAACAAATTGACACAGTTTCTCTCCCAGAGATTTCTTTTCCATTGAATAATAAGTTATTGAATGTATTATGAGAGGCAACTGACCTGTAACATCAACTTGCCTTTGTTGACAATTTCTACAATTTTTAAGGTTTGTTCAGAGTTATTTCAATGTTTTGGATGTATTGTTCGGTTCTTTTTATTCATAACAATTTATTAATTTAAGCATTGTCGGAATTTAAATTTTTTTTATAATTAATATGATTTGTTATTATTAATGAAAAATAAAAGAGACAAAATATTTAGTAAAAAATATCCTAAATTAGACAAGGTATAAAATGGGCAAATTTTAAATTCAATTCAATTTATAAAAATTATTTTATTGTTAATATAAATTTAATTTTGCACATTCACCCAAACACAAATAAGAAATTAATTTAAATTAAAACAATTAAAAATTAAATTAACAAAAGCTCAGAGAAATATTTTGATGAACAAATTGTTTTATTTTTATTTTTCCCCCCAATTGTTTTTTTAAATAGTAATTAATCCTCGTCCATTATACTCAGTGACCCATAGAATAGTTAACATTACATTATTAGTTTTGAGTAGTTTACTACGTTGGTATATTTTTTATCTCTCTATATTACAATCTTATTTGCCTCTGTCTAACATGGTGCCAAAAACAAGTTTTTTCGTACTCTTTAACCCAAAAATTAGCACAAAGTTGCCTTTTTCTGCAATAAAAAAATAAAAACGGTCAAAAACGAACGTCCTCTTTAAAATGTTGAAATATTTTTTGGCAACCTGATGTCTAACATCTTAATCGATATTCTCCTTAATAACAATAGTAAATGGACGTACCTAACGTAACCTACCTACGTCGATGTCATCACCATTGTAATTGTTTTTCAACTATTATTGTTAATATTATATAACTATTAGTTAGAAAAAATCCAGATTATTATTATTATTAGTGTATATTAATTTGGTATTGTAATTAATCATTATTGTAATTAATCATTATTGTTAGTTCTTAATATTATTACATTTATCACCCACAAAAATAGTAGACATATAATTATGATGTATGATTACACTGGCCAACAAATCTTAAATGGTTTTGCTGACTTGATTCGAGTTAAGTTGGGGTCGTTGAGTTGAAACATCTCAATGGTTTTCTTGCTGCACATATAGTTTTTTTTACTTTAAAATTAAATTGGGTGATCAGGATAAATGGTGGGGCCCTTATAATGTATTGAGCCATGCATTGAAAACTCGATATGCTGGACAAAAATGGATGCCATGTTTGAAATCACCACTAAACCCAATTCAGCAATAACTGTGTTGTGCAGTGTTATCAATGAAAGCATTATTATTATTATTATTGATAGTACTATTATTACCAAATGTATTAGTATTAGAGTTACTGTTAACACTAATCAAGATAAATAATTACAATAATATTTAATTATAATAAAATTTACAATTTAGAAAAACATTTATAATTTATAATATAATAGTTAACAGCAAAATAAACAAAAGAAACTTTAACTAACATTGATGTGGCCTAATCTTAAATCTCCTATTTTCATCTGGTTTCATTTAAATAACAAATACAATTATAAACAAAAAAACTTGTTACTAAGAAGAGCAAATACGCAGTTGTATTATGTGTAAGTTTATTAATATACTTTAACTTTGAATGCCTAACAAGTCCGTCCTTTCATACTTACTTTGGGAATGAATACTTTAACCGTTTCTTGTAACACCGGTGATACATAAGTATAATGTCTTATTCCATCTTATGTAACAACAGTGTTACAAAACAAGTTAGTTTATGTTTAGATACATTTACACAGGCAAAATGGAGTAAGCCATTATACTTATGTATCACCGGTGTTACAAGAAACGGTTAAAGTGTTAACGTGCACGATTCTTGCAAGAAATGTTTGCAGTGGTACAATAAATAAAAAAAAGTCAAAATTTAGAATTATTCAATTAAAGGTTGTGGAATTTTTCTTCAAATAATGGCTACCTAAGGCGAGGAGATTATAGAAGCTCGTATGCAGGCTGCTAAACATTTTTTTCATTTTAAAGAGGACGTTCGTTTTAGATCAGTTTAAATCATTTTTAAGTTTTTATTACAAAAAAAGGCCACTTGGGCTAATTTTTGGGTTAAGAGGGCGAACAATATCTTGAAGGACAAAAAAACTTGGTTTTTAGAACCATGTTTGTATGAATGACAAGTTTATGGAAATGGAATTTTCATTGAGCTAAAGGCTGAAGGAAATTGTACAAAAATAGAACATCATTAGTTTGGTAAAACTAAAATTAAAGCAGGATGTCTTTCTGTCAATTTTTGGCCTAGTGAAGACAAGCCATTTTTGCCATTTTTTTAGTTTAGCAGAAATAGACTGTCCCTGTTTCTGGCAATTTTTGTTCAAGAGGGCAACAACATAAACTGAAAAAAAACACTCCTGAATTAGGGTGAAATAAAAACCAATGTAACTTATTATCAATTAGGGAGAACAATTGTTTGTTGATACCTAACAAACACGAAAATAAAATAGATTTTATTGGATGTTATTTTTAACTTATTAAGCTGTGTTTGAAAAACCAGCTTCTGTAAACGACCTCTGTTTGTTTTTGTTGTTGCTGGGACGGTGGATGATTTGTGGACTATTTATATAATAATAATAATAATGATTATTTCAAAATAATCAAAAATATTAATTTTACAGAAAAGTTTGCTTAAATGAAAATGAAGAACATAACATTCTACACTGGTATGACTAAAGTTTTGTTTGTGAAATCAGTATTTACTTATTGAAACATACATTTGAAAAAAAGTTGAAACTCTATCCACCGAGATTTTATTTGAAGGTTTAGAGAAGTGTATTTAAAACAAATGAAAGAACGGGAGATTCTAAGGTAAAATGCCTGAAGGACTTTTTGCCCAAAATTAGTATTTTTTTTAAATAATAGACATTTTAGAATTTTTTGACTTCACCAATTTATCATGAAATTCGTGGTTAATCAAAAAATTTTATTTAAAGGTTTAGAGAGAATTTATTGGAAACAAATGTATTAATATAGTATAGCCTTGTATTCAACAATTACATAATTGTACAATCTTTTTCAATATATTAACACATTTTTTAATGCGTAGCATTTACTCGTGCTTGCTTATTTGTTATTAGTCATCTTTTTTTAAATCAGTAGATGTAGCCTTAACTAAAGTTATATTCTAAAATGTACTTTTTCTTGATTATAAATAATTTGTTCTTGATTTAAATCAAGAAAACGTGCGTTCTGAATCAAACTTCATTTCATTTAAAATCAACCTTTTTTTAATTTAAAATAATTTTTTTTTATTAAAATCACATTGACACAATGTTATACGATTTTTTTGCATCAACTTCTCTTGAAGTTTTGATTCAATAAAAATTGTACAACATTTGTGTCAATGTGATTTAAATTAAAAAGTTTGGTAAGGACACGTTTTTAAAAATCATAAAATCACAAATTTACTAGTAAGCATTTTATTTTTTTGGTCACTAAGGATTAATGTAAATATTTACCCATTAAAAGTTCACCATTAGTTTAATAAAAATGTTGATCAATCATAACACAGTTCACTTAGTAGGCTTATCTATCAATATTATCCACAATTAATAAGAATCACTATTTGTTTATCAAAATGCTTCACTAACAATTAATACAACATAAATTGTATCACAATACAAAATCATTTATGAATACAATCACAATCCAACATTAAATATTAAAGACATTTGTCAAGTATCACAATCCAACGTAAATAATCACCATTTCTAATAAAGTCTACCATGATGAGAGTCTATTAAGCAGAAGAGCGCAATAAAAAAGCGTACTTCCACCACAAATGCCAGCGACACACTGAACAGAAAGGAACAATTGAAGGAATGAACCACGTGGCGGTGGTTGGTGAGTGGGTGGAACGTGTAATAAATGGCCAGATTGTTGGGACATTCATTAGTGGGTTATTTTAAAACTCTGAATTTGCTTGCAATGGATGAATGTATAAATGAACTGACCTATGCACGTGGTGTTGCTTGCAGATATAATTGGGACATACATGCCTAAATCCTATAACAGTGATTTCGAAAGCACTGACTTGGCTATCAAATTAGTTTTTATCTTATGAAATCAGAGGCGAGTTTTCCCAGTAATGGTTGTTCAAAAAGATTGATAAATATGTCGTCACATTTTATGTATTTTTCCAAAATATTTTTAAAACCTTTGAAAAACAGTAAAATTTCTTCAATGTTATTAGCCTTGTTGGTAAAAAATAAATCAAATTAATTGCTAAACGTCATATTTTTATTTTTTTTTAAATTAGTGAAAACTTGCTTCTGATTTTATAGGATACAACATTGAATCGATACCAAGAAAGTGCGTTCGAAAACACACATTAAATTAAATAAATAAAAAACATGTGCGTGTGATGGGTTGAAGAGCATGCTTTATTTCCTGGATTTCGTGCAAGATCTTGCACGAAATATTGAAGACATATTTACAGGGTTGGGTATAAATTTAATATCGTACGTGACGGTACATCAGTAGTAAAGTGGAAAGCAAAAGAAGAAAAACCAAGAACACCACAGAAAGTATCCACCTGTGAACGCAGTCATAGGGCCTAAACCAGAAATATAATTTGTATAAATTTTTGGTAACAGATTATTTTGAAGAAACCAATTCGCTGAAATGATATTTCGAAGAAGAAAACGATTCGCTAAAATGACATTTCTGAAAAACCAATTTCGCTAAAGTGTGAGCACCCGCGCAGTACTTCAATATTCCTAGAATGTTTGAATGTCGTGTAAATTAACGTGATCTCGTTAAACTTTTTCTTGGTTCAATCAATTTTTCTAGATTAAATCCATTTTTTTGTTATTCAATTTTGTACCTTTTGATTGAATCAAAAAAAAGTTGGATATGATCAAGTATTAACATAATACTGTTATTTTTTTTATTGTATCGACAATAAGGCGCAGTGACATCACGTTTATAGGTTTTGAACGACGTGTTCTTTTACACGAATGTATTTAGTATCATAATGGCGTTTCTGTCCACATATTGAATGAATAATTAAGTTAATTGATTAAATGCCATTTAATGAAACATTCTCCTTTATTTTTAAATTGATGTATAGATAAAAGTAATAAAATGAAATAAAAATGTCAACTAGTATGTTAGAACTAACAACACCGAACACAATTTTTGCTGACTTGAGTTTAGTGCTGATTTCAAACATGGCATCCATTTTTGTTCAGCACATCGAGTTCTCAACACATGGCTTACATACATTATACGGGGCCCACCATTTATCCTCATCACCCAATGTAATCTTAAGCAAAAAAATTAGATGTGGTGCAAGAGAATTATTAATATTTTTGAACTCAGTGACCCCAAATTAACTAAGAACACTTGAACAGGTCGCAAACTCAAGTCAACAAAACAAATTTCAAATTTGTTGGCCAGTGTAATCAGCCATATGAAATTAAATTTTAAAAGTATAGATGATATGCAAGCATTCAAGCCAGTCTAACGCCGCAAGCACCAACAACGACGTAGAGCGTCACTACGCACTCTCGCCAAAAACTAATTTTTAAAAAATGTATACTGGATATTAACTTTTATTTTGAAGAATATAAAATTCAAAATTAAAATTCATTATAATTCGATCGACAATAGCACAAGTGAGGTAAGCTCTATATTATTTGAATGTGGGTTACCTAGCTTGAGCTATTAACAAATCAATTTCTTCATCAAGAAGTTTATTTACCTCTCAAAGCAATATCAAGAAATCGACATTCCATCTCACATCAGAATAAAATCATAAAAATCAGATCGAACTGTCTAAATATCGGATTCGAATCTCATTTGTTGAGAAATTTAACACAATATCAAGTTTTTAACCGAAATCGGATTCGATTATAATTTCAAAGATCTGTTTTTGTTACTTCACGATTAAATTTCAACAAAATTGTACAGAAACAAAAACATAAAAAATAAACTCGCATGAAATATGTATCGGCTATACATACATACTTGCCTACACAACAATATAAAAATATGTTGGGCTTTTATATAGCGGGTCTAATAGAGCTTAACTGATATCTGCCTCGCTTCAATATCAACCTTAATATTACTAACCACATTAGGTGATGTGTACCCTAAGGATATGCAACAGACATATGGCGCGTCATCCAAGCCGGGGTAAGCTTAGCATATGAGATTTTAAGAGAATACAGCCACGTTCAAATCACAATTAAATAGATTTAGAGCGGATTAATCTTCAGGCAACGTTTGTATCCACTCGGCCACCATCTCTCATCACATACAACAAATGAACTTACATTTTGTGGGTAGTAATATTAAGGTTGATATGTGAAGCGGGCCAGAGATCGGTTGAGTTCAACTTAACGATTAGACCCGCTATATAAAAGCCCCAAATATTATTATTATTATTATTGTATGTACACAAATATTATAATGTTTAGTTTCTTGCTTAACAAAGCGTGTTTTCCTGAAACCAAAACTTGTAGATGAAAATATAAACATATTAAAAGAGATACAAAACAAGTTTTAATTTTATTAAAAATGTATTTTGACCAAAAATTGACTTTAGAAAACCATTAAATCGGAGTTTTCCTGGAATTAACAAAAAATAAATGAACATAAAATACGCTATTTTTTCTTTTGTTTTTTGAACAATAATAGATTGGCATAACAACAACAATAAAGCTGACAATACACGTGGACAAATAATATTGATGAAGAACAATAAATCAAGAATGATAATAATCACAACAAAGACACTGATGATAATCATTAAGACAATTATAATGATTATAATAATCATAACAATAATAATATAATCATAAAATGTTCACAATCTATAATGAAGTATAGAAAAAAAATTATTAAACAAAGAAAATTCAGAAAAAATCATTATCAAAAGTTCAAAAAATATTGCGACCTAAAAACATTTTATAAAAAGCATCTTCAATATTATGAAATTGTTAAGCCTTACAATAAAAATAAAATAATGACAAATCTTTTGAATGATGGCATAAGTTATATAAAGGTAATGGGGATGACAATTATACAATATTGATAATTTAATGACAGTAAAAATTATATTGTAATGATAATAACAATAACAGAATACTGGTAATTGTAATGATAGTAACAATTATATAATACTGTTAATTGTAATGATAATAACAATTTTAGAATACTGGTAATTGTAATGATAATAACAATTATAGAATACTGGTAATTGTAATGATAATAACAATTATAGAATACTGGTAATTGTAATGATAATAACAATTATAGAATA
>JARUHE010341137.1:0-10466 GCA_031471125.1 Archaeomysis grebnitzkii | reverse complement strand
ATATTTAACTTTATCTCCGCTTTCACAAATAATGACCAATGAATAACAAATGAAAATGTTCCAAAAACATCAAAACAAGATAGTACATATTGATTGTAAGGGGAATGTCATAAACCCTAAATACACTTATAATGTTCAAACATATTCATATGTAATTTTATTTAGTTCTGACAACCTTGTACCCATTCCATTCTCAGAAATGTTTTCTATTGAAAAACAAACATTTAATATAAAAACATTTTTTGAATATACCAACAAAATGTATACAGAAGTTACAAATAATGATCTCAAAATATCAACTATTGTAATTGATCACTCTAGAGCACTTTTAAAAGATTTAATTGAAAGTCTTAAGACATGTTACGTGCATGAATATATAAATAAGGTTTGGAGTGGATTGTCTGTACCAACAAGGGTTGTACTTCTTAGTCACACATTAAAAATGCAATAGCAAGGTTGATAAAAAAGCGTTCTGGATGTAAAAGGTCTGATAAAATCTACAAAAATTGTTGTCCCTGTTTGGCGAACTAGTGTGTTCAGATAGTATTGAACATGTAAACCAAATATTCTATTCAATCTGCGTTATACTTTGCACAATCAATTTCAAAATGCCAAGTTTAGTACTGTTTTTGAGCCATTGCAATCATCTATCAGAGAAGACTCGAAGATATACCTACAGCTGACACAGAAGATATGAGAAATACAAAACACCAAACAACGCAATGGGAGAAAACAATTCCTTGTCAAATATTTTATTACATTTTTGAGATGGCACTAAAGGATTGTGCCATTGATGATGGCAAAGAAGCTGAGGAAAACAAACCCCCAATTTCGCAAAAGTCTTCTTGCAAACTACATGGCCATTATTCCTTTATGTTGTATAAACTTTGATGAACTAAATACAAATGGGCAGGTTGAAGAATACTTTGGATATTTAAAAAAAATACTAAATAATGAATTATTTTCGCCAACAGAATTCACTACGAAAATGCAAAGTGTCATTGAGGAGAGGTGTGCATGCTACCCCATGACTTACAGTGTAAATATTAATACTATTCACTCAAAACGAAGTGATGATAAAGAAGTATGGAAGTCATCAAAGAAAAGATCTCATAAGCGTAATACATCTTATTATGAGAACAAGGATAATAGGCTACATCCTTCCGGGAAATGAACATTGTTAAATATAATTTGTCAAAAAGTATTATAACCAAAAAGACAAACTTTGTTAACAAAATGTTGACAAATGCAAAATATAATAAATGTTCGCACATTAAAAATTACTAAAACAAAGACATCTCAATAGAAATACCACAACCTGGCGAAACATTGACCACACCAGCTTCCCAACCAACTCAAAATGTCGAAATCGTTAAAGTTCATAAAACTTATATTATACCTGATAATGACATCAAATCCACCCATAATGCAAATGAGCGAAGAAGATCATAACTCTTTAGTTCAAATTAAAGGATTATTGATATATGTTGTTTACAGTCGGATGCAGATGCAGAAGCGTATTTGTCTAGTCAAAACTACGGATGAATCCATCCACAGACGCATATAGAGCTGGTCGGTGCGGTATAAACTTTATTAGTAATATGATTTTTTGGCAGAAAGTCAAAAAAATATTTTTTTATTTTAAAGTGTACGTTTGTTTTTGATCGTATTTAAGTTTTTATTTCATTAAAAATAATTACATTTCATATAATTACAAAGTGCTTTTTGGAATAAAACAACTATAAATAAATCATTAACCTTGGGATGAACGCATGGGTACATAAAATTCATCGTCACTGATTAAGTTTATACCACACAGTAAACAATTCACGGATGCGCAACGTATCTGTAAATTGACGAATGTAATATATGAAACATTTAGTTTGTTCCTAACTATTAATCCTAGTATTAAGTTTAAATCCATAAGTGCCGCAACACAATTCCCTGACACTTCAAATAAATTAGTGGATGATATCGAAAAGTCTGTTCAAATATTAAACACCGATTTAATAACTGGAATACATTGGTTTACATTAATTAATATAAATTTTGATATCACGGATAATTATATAAATGTTCTAGTGTTTGACTCAAACTTGAATGCAATAGATAAGAAGCCTGCAACACTAAAACATTTGATATCCATCATAATGCTATTCAAGTTAATTTTGTAAGGTGTTGTCAACAGATGGACAGCTATTCATGCGGCCTGATAGCATTAGCAAATGCAATTTCAATACTATTTAATATTAATCCAGCAAATGCAAACTTTGATAATATAAATCTTCGAAAGTTCTTTTGGGAAGTATGTATTACTGGTGAAAAACTAAATATACTCCCGTGACAATCAACCAATTGCACAACTGTTGTGTATAACGTTTTTTACATAACATCATTATTTAGCATTGATGTAAGGTTCAATAGTTTTAAGAAAATAAGATGGATTTAAGCAAGTCAATCTATCAAAAAAATACGGTCAAAAAACAATCACCAACTTAAAATTTCAATACATTCAAATTTAAAAAAACAAGGGCGCGTTAAATTGGTCAATAATTGACGACATGTTAATCAAATGCGTTATAGGCATACCAATATTATATTTTTCTAATCAATTTTTTTAACTAACAGCCCTCATGTATAAAATTGTATGAACTTGTATTATTTTCGGGGAAACTACCATTGATCTAGGTGTGAAGTTTGTTTTCAGATTGATGAGCCGAAGATACAAAAATACTAACAATAAGATGTACTAGTTATGTTAATGTAAAGCAATGTAATTTTGTGCATTGCATTGTTTATTTAGTTGATTTTATTCATTGATGTATTTTGTTTTACTTGAATATGTATATTTTCAAGTTTTCTAGTTTATTTAAAGAAAGTGATATGGTGTATTGGTAAAGGAGTAAGTTTGCCCCCCTGTGAGCTGTTGCAAGTGACAAGTCCATATTTGTGCATTTTCCATCCAAGTTGAGCCAATAGTCGAAGTTGTAGCTTTCGTATTTATCTGAGCATAAGATCATAAATTGCAAAAGGGTAATAGAGTTACAATCGAGTTTATATCTTCAATTTTAAACTTGGACCCACACGTTCAAGCTTAAATTTAATTTTGAAACTGAAACTAAATCTTGATAATATTTAGCTCTGTTTTTACTAAACTGTTTTTAAAAGTTTATGCGTTAATTCGGCATATGAATGTTGATAAGAGAATCTTTTGTAAAATTTAAAAATCTATTTGATCTGAAATTGATAGTTCCGATGTTTTTTTCAGTTTCATGGACTCTACAGTTGGGAATATGTGCTACATTCCCACAGGGCACAAAACCGAGATTGGGCCATTTTTTGCGAAATGTTTAACAGATTGAACTGTTTACTTTTTCTTCATAAAAAAAATAGATTGCTGTAAAATTTGTTTCTTTTGCCCTTAATGTGTCAAAAATTTACTTGTAGTGAATTCTTTCAATTTTTTCTTCTACCTCATAAGCCATATGAACAAATAAAAACCTTTAAATAACTCAAATGACAAGTTCATAAGTATTCTAACCTCAGAAAATGGAAAATGAAATCATTGGTTTTTAGTTTCAAACATTCTCAAAAAGAAATGTTGCTGTACTCATGTATAGCTCAATCAATCAAACAGTTCCTGACACAGTATATACTTTCTTGAGTAGAATATGTTCAAATTTGAAAGTAAAATCAACAAGTATTGCAAAATGTCCATTACAAAATTATACTAAATCTTGTGGATACTTCTCTTTAGCAAACGCGTTCTTTATAGCAAATGGCACGGATCCTGCAGAAACAGAATTTAATGCACAAATAAATAGTAGAGTAATTAATATGTTATTGAAATGAACAAAAATTAAATGTTTTAGTTTATAAGTATTGAAGACAAGTGTTAATACTGTAAATAGTACAATATGGTATGTGAACATTTTTTTTTGTAATATTCTTACTAACTTTAAAGTTTTTATAACCAAGAAAAGAGAGTAAAAAATCCCCATAGCCTCTAATAAACGTGAAGATAAAGCTATTATAACAGTTTTGTTTAAATCGTGGATAAACATCAAACATAGGTGATCGAGAGTGTAACCCTTTAAAGATCGACAATAGCACCGGCGAGGTAAGCTCTATGTTAGTTGATTGTGGATTACCTCAATTGTACTATTGTATCTTTATGTAACAAAAAATAAGAGAGTTGAAAGTACTCCTGAAAACTTTAAACTCTTTTATGATTTTTATTACAGCAAGCTGAATAAAGAATGTATAGAATCACCGACGGTTTAATAAAATTATCTTTATATTTATCAGAGGTTATGTTGATTTTGGCTTTCTTTGGTTTGTTATCAAAAAAATAAATGTTATTAATCTAAGTATAAATTATAATCGATATGTAGTTGTCGATACGAGGGTATTTTGAGAGGCTATAAAAAGCATGTATATAACAATACTATTTTCATTTTATAAATAATAAAAAATTTTGAAAAATTGTGAATGTGTTCTTAAATTGAATTGTAAACGTCTTACCTACGTTTATATATAATTTGTTTATCGAGGCCATAATGTTATTTCTTAAATCATGTTGGTGTATTTCGTTGATGATTCAGAGCTTACCTAATACATCCCACAAAAATATGTATGAAGAAAAATAAAGGTCGATTCTTATTCACATTTTCCATGAGCTCGAAATTCCGTGATTTCATGAATAACTTGAACTCTGTTGAGTAGGGTAGTTTATACTTTCACAACAAATCTTGATTGTTATTGAGATTGAAGTGTTTTCTTACACTCTTTTCGCATAAACAAGTTTGCAATAAGATATATTAATGATATGTAGGTATACTGTTTGTATATTGACTTTTAGTGTTTGTACTATGGGTTGTTTAGCAAAATATAAAGTCACACGGCGTTTATGTCTTACTAGAGTTATACTAAAGTTGCTAAACGCTGAACAAAAATACAAGAATTGAAGAAAAGTTGCTAGACAATTATTATGAAATCGTCGTACGTCTGCCTAAAATAGGACCACTAAGAGGGTTGAATCTTCCTATGCCATTTTTTTTCCAATATTTTATTAATTTTCAACACGAATTTCAACACAGAGTGTCCTAGCACTTTATAAAAACATTGAAAATATTAAAAGCTTTCAAAACTGAGAAACAAAAGCAAATGATAACCAACTCTCGTCAAAATTAAAACATTGAAATAAATATTAATCAATTTGAACAAAAACTTTCGTAATAATAAAACGAACTATTAAAAAGAATATGAATCAAGATTTTGTTGGTGTGACGGACTGTGGACATTTGTGAACACTTTCAATGTCTTAAGAATGATTCATATTGACGGTTAGTTGATAGCGATTTTTCAGAAATGTACAAAGCTTCTTTTATGACCAAGCGATAGCGATATTCTGCTCTGTCGATGATTTTCGTGCTATTAACTAGTTGTTCTCTTGTATGGTTGGTGTTCTGGCTAGTTGTGAAATGCTTATTGATATTGCCGTTTTGTGCATATAATAATAAACGTCTTGATATAATACATGTTTCCTGGCCAATATACGACTCCACATCTCTATGTGGCAAATGACATGTAAATTCATATTCACGG
The DNA here is from genome assembly GCA_031471125.1 of Archaeomysis grebnitzkii. Lineage (NCBI taxonomy): Eukaryota > Metazoa > Arthropoda > Malacostraca > Mysida > Mysidae > Archaeomysis > Archaeomysis grebnitzkii. Next base: position 4,859 of record JARUHE010341137.1, on the reverse strand, counting down.
AGACTTTTTTAATTGTTGATTGAGGCTGTCCAGGATTATTTTTAATAACTACTGAGGAAGTTCTCTGGTTCTTGTAATATACTATGAAGTTGAGATAACCGTTACTATTGTTGCATTTGTGTTAGATAAAATGTTATTTTTAATGGCACGCTATTTTATTTTGTAGTTGTCATGAAATTGTTTTTTATGGTAAATTGGCATTGCATTTTTCGTTGTTGGAACTGAATTTTGTTGGGTAACAGATGAAAATAATTTGTTTATCCCTTAGTTTTGATGTTGTGCAGTCCAAAGCATTTTTTAAACCTTGTAAACCATCCATTGATAGCATAAAACCGTTTTCAAGTTTTACTTTCAGACTCACACTCACTGATATTTATGAATAGGTACATTGCTTTTTTCTTAATGAAAATAGCACAAAAACTGCTTTGTGATGATGCTCCAATTGTGATCCCTTTGTGATCTAGCATCCGAAAAAATAATCAATTTTCCACTGCCAATTGATTTTCTTGCAGAAGATCCAAGTATTTGGGACAAATAAAGTTTTATCAAAATTTAAAGGAAGTTGTAAATGCTTTACAAGTAGTCAATGATCATGCAAGCAAATTACAAATTACAAAAATTAAAAACAAAGAAGATAAATTACAGTTTCTGCTTCAAGTCGTTACCAATCATCGTAATAAATACGTTAACACAAGTAAAACGAAATTAGCTGTTCCATATTAATTGTCTACAAACGTTTATATAATACAAATCATACCAAATTTTACGTAAGAGTGCGTATGTATAATCTGTAGCTTAAAAGTAGCCTAATAACGGAATGTTATTTATTAACTAAAGCTAATCAACATATGATATCATGCAATAAAATAAAATTATATGTTATTTTTAGAAATTTAAGGATTTCATTGTTAAATTTTATAATTGATATTGGCTTTATTATTGATTTATGTATTCATTTATGTACCTATTGTCTGTCACTAAATTATTTAATCATTCATGCATTTGGCAAATCAAAGTGTGTTATCGATATCATTTATTTTGAATTACATCAGTAAGAAACTCTAATGTTGTCATTTGATGGATTTTACCAAAAACTTCAACATAACTGGGCTACCAGTAAATATTCTCCAAATCCTTAAAACAATTAACAGTATTGTTTTTTAATTATATTTAACAAAATAAGAAGGTGAGAAAAAGATTTGGAAAACGTTTATTTTTTACCATTGGAGGGGAGGCACCCTAATGTATATACACATACTTTTTCTTCATATATATGTATGTATATACATATAATGTTATTGTATAAAAATTGAACGTTAGAGCATTAGTAAATAACATTTGTAATTATCATAAATCATTCTCTGGTGAATACTAGTTTATGACTCTGTAGGTATTAATGTGAAGAAAATTTCAAACTACTGACCACAACTATCAAGGATTCACTTTTCAAACCACATGGATAAGGAAATGAATAAGGCTAATTCGTTCATGTGATTTGAAGAGCGGGCCCTGGACAGCTGACGGCAGTGCATCAAGGTTTCATTTACATTACTGCCCGCAAAGTCATACAATTTGTAATGAAAAGAAAACGTTAAAAAAAACGTCAAAACATCAAAAAGAAAAGTTTTTGGTTGCCTTGCTTTCATTCGAAAAAAATCCAGACAATAGAAATCATCAAGCAAATAATAGTTTCTGAGCCTGTGATGAAAAGAGCATAAATAAGTGGCAACTTGCAAGCATAAAAGATGAAATTTATGAATGGATGAGCTGAACAAAAATACCAACAAAGGTTAACCCGTTAGTGCATGAAAGGCACAAGTCGAGGCATGAATAAGGTTTGTTTTCAATGTTAGTTTTAATGTATTCTAGTCCTTATAAACTTAAATTTTCAAGTATTAATGGGTAAAATCAACAAAAGTTTGTTTTTCGGGAAATGCCGGTAATTTTTATACGGAATTCCCGCTCTTTTTTCCCAACCCTTTATATGGCAAACATTAACCGACTAACGCCTGAGCTATTATCAGACTAATAAGCATTTAAGTTAGTGTTGTCGCCACAAAAGGCGTTACATAGTTCAATATAGTTTCTTATAACAATGCGAGATTAATTTTTTTGTTTTATAAGCTTTTTTTTTCAAAACTGTTGTCGAATAAGTAACCATCATATAACCTTTCTATATCTTGCATGGTTATGGTTTAACATTTTTGTTTTATAAACTTGATTAAGAAGAACCATAATAATGACATTATAATGCTTAATCACTATTTTTTGCCCTAAAAACACTTCCATTGTATTATTACGAGAGTTCAACGCAGTTGTATACGAACTCGAATACGATTCATTTCATAACATTTGCATCATTTATTATAAAGTTAGAAATATATTTGCACAATTTATTATAAAATTACAAATATATTTGCATTATTTACTATACAATTAGAAATATCTTTGCGTCGCTTATAACAAACTAGAAATACATTTGATGATTTATTATAAAATTAGAAATATATTTGCATGATTTATTACAAATGAGAAATATATTTCCAAAATTTATTGTACAATTAGAAACATTTTTGTATTATTTACTATAAAATTAGAAGTATATTTGCATGATTTATTGTAATTTAGAGATATATTTTTATCATTTAATATAAAATTAGAAATATATTTCCATGATTTGTTATCAAATTTAAACATATATTTAAATAATATGCAGTATTATAAAGTTAGAAATGTATTTGCCTAATATTTTATAAAGTTAGGAATACATTTCAATGATTTATTATACAAATATGAATGTTTTTTGATAGTACATAAAATAAAAGGATTAAGTATTGTTTTTTTAATTATAATTTCTATATATTTAATTACTGTTTGAACGATCAACTTTTTGTTGTAAGACATAAGAACTGATCTTAATTTTTCTTTGTCTGAGGTTGCTAGCACCTAGCATACTAGGATTTTTCAAAATGATTTACAAAATATTAATATTGTCAAGATACACAAGTTCGTAATAATTATAACGGCAAAACTGATTTTATATGAAGGAAAAACAAATAAAGAAATAATTAAAGTGTTATATTATTTAATATCCATAAGCAAAATGAAATACACGGTTCATTAAATAACAAAGTTAAATGATTCGTACATTGCACTTATCAATAAAGCAACTTTCATTATAGTGAGTAACTTCCACCATCGACTTTCATTGCAGCTTTCACGGGAGTTTACCTCGGTTGAAAGCTGCGAGCAAGATCTTAAGTAAATTATGCCATTCACTGATTATTCAAAGGCTCCAACCAAACTTGAATAATTCATCTATGTGGTTAACCCTTTGTTGTCTGGTGCGACTAGTTCGTCTTTTGTCCTTATGGCAACGATTTATCACGTGTTCAGCAATACAATTTTCTCTTCGACTTTTTAATCTTAAAAAAACTATGTAAAGTTTTTTCTGGATACAGACTAAGCTAAATTTTAATGGGTGCAGTCAAAAACCTTTACAAAGTGGATGTGAGCAAGAATTAAATGACACGAGCAGTATACAAACATATAACATAATTAAGAAGATAATTTGTTGAGTATAATTTTCGTTCTATTTTTCGACCGTCAGTTGTTTTGCAGAGTGAAGTCTTGACTTTCGGGTTTTAATGATTTTGAACTATTTATCGGTAATATTACTCAACAAGTTATTTATTCTATTTAAAATAGCTTTTATATTTTGAAACAACATATCAGTACTTTGTGAGCTGGAACTGCATGAAACTCCAAATTTTTGTTATTACTAACAAACGCCCATTAAAATGTCTGACCAGTTGGGTCTTCGGGTATGAAAGTTTTGTTTACTATCCTTATATTTTTATCCAACAAAAAAGTTTGAATTGGAGTCATGCAAACATAATTTTAAGCTAATATTTTTTGCTTGCAGCTGATCAAAGTTCACTTTTTAACCTGTAAGAGACGAGGCTTAAGCTAATACTTTATTCATTGGTCTTTTTAAAAACAAAATGATGAATTGTAAAATAGTTATGTTTCAAAATATAATTTATTTTTTATTAATTATAATCTATAATTTATAATTAATAATTTTGTATTTTACCCAAGTAATTTTATAATTTTGTAATTTTACATCAGTCTTTTTAAAATTTTATAATTTGTTCAACAACGTGATACGTCCCTCTCAAGTACTCCTACCCTCAAAACTACATTGTCTGCATAAAATACTTAGAAATAATGAAAAATGACAAAGATTAGACAATTAAAATATCAAAGAACAAATAATAAATATTGAAAAATAATGACAATAAAGAAAAACAAACAATCAACAAACGAAAAATTAAAAATGATGGAAAAAAAGAAAAACTCAAAATGAAGAAAAATGGAAAAACTTTGGAAGAAATTTGATTTTGAGCCACAATTTGTATCATCCACTTAACTGGTGATTATTTTGACGATTCTTCTACAAGACTATCAATGTGAAGACAAATTACTTCACAACTTCTTGTCCAGTAATCAAATTCGCTTTTCAAACTTTTATTGGTGTCCAAAAACGAGTTTTATTTGTGGAAAACATAAAATTGCTTTTATTTCTACATCTTTTTGTTTTCTTAAGAAATTTGGTTTTGAAACCTCACAAATGGTGGTTTTGAGAGGAAAAGTATTAACCAGGCACTGTAGCTGCGCTTTGGTATATTCGTTTGTGTTTTTTTTTTGTTTTTGTGGTTCGTGGTACTTTGTAACATGGTTTTCATGGTTTCATGGTTTCATGGTTTTTGTGGTTCATGGTACTTTGTAACATAATACTATACTAATTTAAACATTTATATGTTTTTGTGGTTCATGTTACTTTGTAACATAATACT
>JARUHE010341126.1:0-10466 GCA_031471125.1 Archaeomysis grebnitzkii | reverse complement strand
CAATGTTAACTTTAATGTATATTAGTTCTTAAGGCAATGTTAACTTTAATGTATATTAGTTCTTAAGGCAATGTTAAAAAAACAATTGTATGAGTTCGTTTGAAATTGAATTGGTAGTTCAATTTTATTTAGCCTTAAGATATTGTTGTAACATTACATTTGAGTTTATTCAAGGTTCCTGTTTTCCAATATGTTATTTTACTTTATTTGTTTGTTTGTTTTTATTAAATCATACAAACATTTTATTATCTATCCAGTATCCAAAGAGGAACAAGTCGTATACAATTCGGGCTGTTTTGAAAACGAACTTTAATATTTTTTCTGTAAGGCAACAACCACTCAACAATTAACTAAATAGTTTTTCTTTGAAAGTTAACAGGTTCATTCATTACAACATTTAACAAATGTTTTAAACAAAAATTGGTGTGACAGTGATAATTCACTACAATGAAGACTTTTCTATAAATTTGCGGGAAAAATGTGAAGAAAGTTTCAATTATAGTATTTGAAGATAATTTATATATTATAGATAGATAATACAAAATTATATAAACAAGTATAATTTTATATAAGTTCAACATATAAAAAAATGAAGCCTTCGGCTCAAAAATAGTTTAATATTATGTAAGAGCAAATATGCGATTTTAATTAGCTTTACTTGACACAAATTAAAATGTATATTACCTGTAAAATTAATATTATCATTTTAATATGTTGTTGCATGTGTATCAAAATATTCATCTATCTTTATGTTTGGCCTAAGATACTTTAAACAAATACATATTAAAAAAAAAACTTTATAAAGTCAAAATTTGAAATATAAATAAGTAAACCCAATATAATTATTCAAATTAAACATCATTATTCAAATATTTGCATAAATAAATATAAAATGCAAAACAAATATTTTATCTTTTATTATATTGTAAAAGTATCGAGAATTTGTATTCAAGTGTTGTAAACTTACAAAACAACAAAATGTGTAGTAAATGCATGTACCCAAATAGTTAAGAGGCTGTTGTAATTTTACATTTATTAAATATTTGTATTTCTACAAGATAATATATTTTTTGTATAAGTTATATTCATTTTGGACAACTTTCCTTTTGTATCTATTATTAACTTATTGAAAAATATACGTTTTTGTAAGGCTTAGGAAATCATATTTATTTGAAAGGGAAACATAACCATTTTACCAGTTTTGCTTACTTATAAAAAATGGAGAACCATTACTCCAAAGGAATTTAATCTTAGAGACATCCGAATATATTTTAGATAGTTTCGCTTATAACTCTTGAGTATGACTCTGTACTTGTCAATCTTATGTCTACGTGATTTGCATTAACTAATGTATAATACTAATATTAAATTGTACTAATGACTTAATATTGAAAGTTTTAGGTGTTGTTTTATGATAAAATTCGTGAAATAATTTGAATATACAAACAAGTTGATAACTTATTTGCAAATGTACTTAAACATGTACAAATGAGTGTAAAGCTAATTGACCAAAGTAAACCCATTACATAACACTCGTGATGATGTCCTAAAGACTTCTTGACCACAACATTAACATTAAACAACACTAAATACTTCTTGACCACAAAATTAACATTAAACAACACTAAATGGAACAAATGTTTAACTAAGTTCAAGATAATGTGAGAGTCAAAATGGAAATGGTTTTAATTTGTCATTTGCAGCTCTCGTGAAATTATGTTCCCTCCAAAGTCCAATTTTATTCAAAGGCATTCAATGAAATAAAATTTGCGTTCACTAATTTCATTTAATTCAATGAAATAAAAGTTAAATATTCTATTTTTAAACGAATTTAAGTGTAAATCATTTTTGCATCGTGCCAATTAATTTTCACTGGACAGAAAATATCAAATTTTAATTCCGTCCCCTTTAGCAGTACATAAAATAAACATAACCAATTACATATTACATTTTCCTATTTAAAGGAAAAAACATAGCCATTAACATATTACATTTTTCCATTTAAAGGAAAAAACATAACCATTAACATATTACATTTTTCCATTTAAAAAGAAAAACATAGCGAATTACATATTACATTTTCCTATTTAAAGGAAAAAACACAACCATTAACATTTTACATTTTTCCATTTAAAAAGAAAAAACATAGCAAATTACATATTACATTTTTCCATTTAAAAAGAAAAAACATAGCGAATTACATATTACATTTTCCCATTTAAAAAGCTTGTTTTGATAAATCAGTTTACAGACTATTTTTTTAAATAACAAAGGTATTTGAAAATTTTGTTTTTCAGTTTGTATATAATGAATTAGAGACAAGACTCAAATAAAAAAATATTTGAGATATACAGTTTAAATTATTCAACCAGCTTTATAATTAAAGCAGAGATGTACGTACGATGTTTTTTCTATTTTAATGTTCTGAATAAACAATAACAGAATTATTAACGATTATTTTTTCAGTTGAATATCACTTTTATTTTTTAGACAATATTACTTATTAAGACATATACATAAACTATTATTCTTTTGTACATAAGTAATGTTTGATGTATAATATACAGTTATAATTACTTTATGAATACAAATAACAATACCAAATAATAATTACACTTTATACCTAAATACATTACACTAACAATGCAATTGTACTCATACATATCTATTAATTCCACATTTTAACTAAATAGAAAACATAGATTTCAGAAAAGAACATAAATTAAACAACTTTCTGTTATCATATTTAGTAAAAAAATAATATTGACCTTCATTTCCTCTTCCAAAAAGGTGGTTTCAACAGAAGGAAGTTTTGATTTTTTAATGTCTATTGCAAAAACACAGGAATAACTTTTATATGCCAAACTTATTTGGATCGAGAATAACACAAGTGAGGTAACCCACATTCAAATAAAGTTAAGCTTACCACACTTGTGTTATTTTCGACCCAATTGTAGGAACTATATTTTCTTGCTATAAATTCTGAACAGAACACCAACCAGTCATGTAAAACTGCCAAGGTATTAAAAATGCCATTTTAAATAAACTCTAAAGCAACATTAATAAAAAAAACTTCGAAAAGCTGTGAGAAAAGTTGTAAATAATTTCGATTTGACTCCACCGATTGCTTTTGTTTTGGGGCAAAACCAACAAAAACCTTTGCAGTTCAATCCCAAATAAACAATAAATTTCGGAGGATTATTCATCAAAGTTGTTTCTATTTTGATGAAAATATCCAGTGATGAAGGGACGGAAGATTTCGTCAATAAGGGTTACTTTTAGCATTAACTTCTTCGAATTTTAGTCTTTATTGCACCAAACAGTCGGCGATTGTATGGTTAATTAAGGCTCCTCGCGATCCATTTTGCAGCGCATGCAAATGAGTACTCGCCATTGAATAGATAATCAGGCGGGATAAATTATTCAAAATTCTGATTTTATTCCTCAAATTAATCTTGGACAGCATTTCCTTGGCAGGGCTTTAATTAAATAATAGCAAACTCGCTTTCTTAATTCAGGGAGAACTATATCATTTTTTTTAAATAGTGATTATGTATATCTGATGTGATAATTACACGCATACATCTACACATATTTTTTTTATTTTTTCTTTGGGACCGGAACCAAGGAAAAAATCGCCGGATAACCACCTAGTCAGTCTAAAAGCAAGGCTAACTGGTAGTTATGTGGGAGTTGAACACCACTAAAAATCTAAATTCTGGAACAGACAAAAGTTTCACTCTGGAAGAGCCAAAGACTATGCACCCAAAGATGGGCCTAAAGCAAAACAGATGCTGATAGGAAATGACTAGAAATTACTTTTTAAATTAACTTTTAAATTAAATTAAAATGAAGATAAAGCAACAGGCAGAACTTGATCATTAGGCGGAGCACGAACCGCAACAGCCATACTAAATCAGCCTGTACACTTCACAAGGCTCAAATCAATACAATACTAGGCCTATATACGTCTTATCACTCCAGCATTAGATATTGAACTAACATGATCGTGTATCACATGATATAGCACTAGACTAGCAAACTTACCAGGTTGAAACAAATTTGTAGACTTGTTGTTTAGTGACTCACCATCTGTAGTAGTAATGGGATTGTCTCAGTACCCTATAAATATGACAATAGTATTTAAACGGATATAATTTATTGTATAAAGCATGTATAAATAAGCAAACAAAATAGCCTTATGTTGAATATTTTTAAGCATTGTAATATTGTTACAAATAAAATATATAGGGAAACTTAATTTTTTTTATAGTATTGAGTAATTAACGTGATTACATACAAAGATTTTAGTGAAATTTGCCTAAAATTTAAACAGGTTTACAAACCATTCAACCCTTTTTAATAAATATATATCTGAAAAATATACATTCATAAACATGGTATTCATTACAAACTAATCATAGAGGTAGCCGTCTTAGCATATAAACTAATTATGTAGGATGTCCTATTTATAGGAAAGTAGGATACAATTGATGCTTCATTTTCTTAAACATTGAATAAACATAATTTGGCAGTCTATAGTGGTTGTGTTCGACCGTTGGAAGATCAACCAAAGTAAACGTTCACTCTTTCATAATATCAAACATAAAATATTGTAACAGAATCAAAATCAATTTACCAACATATTAGAATTATAAACTACAGAGATTGCAAAATACAGCTGTTTGGCTAGTAACTAACTCGAGAAAATATTGCAATATAACCCTAATTTCAAAAGAAATACATAACTAACGCTTAAGTATTTAATTTGGTTGATGTTATTAAAGATCAAATCAAGTATTATCCGTCGATTATAAACCTTTGAGTTCAAAATAAATTTTTTGACAGTTCTGTAAAATTAAAATCAAACAGGGTGCGCGATCCTTCAACTATTACAGCTCCCAAGCTATGAAAACCCCTTCCTAAATAAATAAAAAGTGCTCAGTCGTTCCTATATTTCAGAGTATTTTTTTAAAATAATTTTTTTGATAAACTTGTTTTTCTTTGCTTATGAGTAGTGAAGGATGTAATTGAGGTTTTGTGTGTGTATTTTATTAGTATGGATATGATTTTTTCAAATTGCATTTACTATTGTCTTGTTATAAAGCGCAACAGAATAGTTTTAACCAATGATGGTGCTATTTATATTTCTTCTGATTGATTGATAAATAATCATTTTGTAATTCTCAATTAGTCCACTATCCTTTATTAAGAATATCACGAGTGCTTACTCAAGGACAAACTCAATCCTCAAAGGTTTTGACAGGCGCCTATCTCAACCATCAAACTTAAATAGGTGCAACTAAGTACCAAATATGTTTTGAACAAATGGTTACATGGGTGCATGTATGTGCTTGTACGAGCCTGTGTTCATGTCTTTGACTGGGCTCGTGCCTTTGTCTGTGGTTGTGTATGTTTTTTTGTTTTAATTTGTTTGTATATTTCTGCGTTCGAGCCTTAGTCTGTGTCTGTGTTGGCGTTGGTGTATGTGCCTGTGTCAATGTCTTTGCCTGTGTTCGTGTATTTGTATGTGTATGTGTTTATTTCGGTATTGATGTATGTCTGTGTTTGTGTCGGTGTTAGTGTACGTGTATGTGCTGCTGTCGGCATGTATGTATGTGTCTGTATCAACGTCTTTGACTGTGTTCGTGCCTTTGTATGTGTCTGTGTCGGTGTTGGTGTATGTTGGTCTCGGTGTGTACTTCTGTGTCTGTGTCAAAGTATTTTTATGTGCCCGTACTTTTGTTTCTGTATGTGTCTGAGTATCTCATTTGTTTGTGTTAATGGGTGTGCATGCGTTTTTGCGCGTGCGTACGTGTATACACATGTATGTTTATGTTACGTAAGAATTGATTATTTTTCTAATACTATTTATGTTTAATTTAATTATACTTATTATTAATAACTCATAGTCCATTGACGATTTTACTTACATGGGATAACCCTTAAAGGAGAAACAATCATTACATTACTTTAATTTAAATTATTTATTAACTATTGTAATAACCAATATAATTAGTTTAGATTAAAGGATAATTAACAATATAATTATAATAGCAAATTGTATTGACAGCATAATTATTATTGTATTTATTAGTATAAAATAATCATAAATTTCATTGTCAAAGAGATTGCATTGTTTGCTATTACAATTTGATTGTTTTCGTAATATCATATTACAATATTATGCTGTTAAATAAATACATTGTTGTATTAATGTTATCTTTATTATTGAGGGTCCTAATGATATATATGAAAAGTCTAGGTTGTTGTGTTTTCGTTGTCGTTGTATGGATCAATGTTTTCCACTTGAAGCAAAGTGTGTATAGAATAGAAGAAATGCGCGTTGTTTAGAACCAGAAAGAAGCAAAAAAGGGTTTCAGAGTCAATTCACGGTTGCTAAATTGGTTTCAACATTAGTTGCGGTCGACGCGTGTAGCTGTGTCTAGTATTGCGCAATAGTATTTCTTATTGCGCAATAGTATTTCTTATTGCGCAATACAATCTTATTGCGCCTTAATGACAAGCAAAATATGTAGATTCATTAAGCTGACATTTTTTTGTAATCAAGAATTGACTATAACTACTAAAATGCTGTATCGTTCTCATGTATATCACAAAAATATAACAATTCGCTGTATTTTTTATATATTGCATTATAATGCACAAGGATTATATAATAGAAATATATAATTCGCGTATTTAGTGGTTGATAGCTAATGTGCTTTATTCATTGCTGATGTGTTATATGTGTCTTATTTTATTAACACACAGTGTTTAAAATGTAGCGGCATCAATTGATAATTATTGTGATGATGAACTTAGTGATTATGTGTCCTTATCTAGTGATGATGAATTGGAACATATTTAATTTAGTTCAATAATGACTGATTTTAGTGATAAAAGTGCGAAAGAAACCATAAATAAACTATAAATTATTAAAAACTACAAAAACTTTATATCAAAAAACATTAACAACAAAAATGTTACATACTAATTACATATTCAACATCTTAACTTAGTAATACAATAACAAACATCTGAAAAACGAAAGCCCGTTGTCGATTAATAGAAAACACCATTACTTCATGCAGACATTCAAATAAAAATATTATTAATATATTATGGGATCAGGCTGATTAAGATTAGAGGTACAGCATCCGTATTTAATTCATGTTTACCTCTGACTCCTCATACAGAGATCAGCATGCATTTTAAAAGGGCAGATCTGATTCTGGTTCTCACGAAATTGGTAGCATGAAAGTAGTCTACATTCCTTTTCTCAGCTGTGGAGAATACCAAGGGTTTTAAAGACCTTTTTCGATGTTCGGAATACGGCCGTTGTCTGTCCTTTTCTCTGTTTTGTTCCTTATATACCGGACGAAGGTTTTTATTAATATAACGAATAGCATTCGTGTGAAAGACGTAGATATCGAGGAATGAGTAATCGTACGGGCTCTACAGGCCCACGGCTGAGACATCTAGTCTAGCTTTTTCTGCGCTGTTGGTACTTTGATGTGATGCATCACGTATTGCTAGAAGGGAAAATCGGATATTTTTATCAAGCTTTCAGCCAACAAATGTCTATGCATCAAAATGTAGCTATTAAGAGCATGATAAAAGCCACATATATTTCGTAAAATTTTAGCAAAGTTATATTTGAATTTCAAAATGTATGTATACACATATTGTTCTTTGATCTTATCAAGGTTTTAGCCACTAAATGTCTATATAACGAAATGTTGTATAAATTTCGTAAAAGCTTAGTAATGACATATTTTAAATTTTAGTTTATGTATAGGGTTTTAACAAGCTTTTAGTCTCCGAATGTCTATGTGTCAAAACATTGCTTTATGGAGCATGGTGAAAGCGGAATACATTTCGTAAAAGCTTAGCAAACTTGTATTTATTTTTTAGAACAATGTATACAACAACGGAACAATAAAAGTATTTTTGTATGTTGTTTTTTTTTATAAAAAAAACATTTGTCTAAGTCCTAAGACTTGATTGGTTCAAACATAGTTTTGGTTATTATAATTAACAATAATAATTTTTATTGAAATGCAAACACTAAATAATTGAACACAGATAAATTAGCTATAGTAAATACAATAAAACCAGGCCATAAAACGTAATAATAATTTTCAAGTGAAACAAACATGAAAATCATGATTTCTATTTCGTAAGGTTTTAGTGAGGTAAAAATAAAACGTCAGCAATCTTTACTTTTTCTTCCTTACAGTCTGCAAAATTTCGTGATGCTTGAGTCACTTTCGACAAAAGAGTGTTGATGTCGCAAGGCTTTAGCAATACAAAAACAAACTTTCTTGAGAAAAAAGTTAAACAGTTAGCAAACATTAGGCCTACTCATTTTATGCGTAAATTGTGCGAAGTTTCGTTCAGCTTGCGTAACTTATCTCAATAAAAATGGTTACAATGAATAAAATTTCAGCAAGCCTTACTTTTTCCCTATTTAATTGTGTGAATTTCGTGATGTTTGAGTCACGTTTCGACAAGGAGTATGTTGAATTTTGCAAAGTTTAGCAATGAAAAGACAATTTCTTAGTAACGTTCATCACAGAACATACGTATATTAAGGTAAAAAGGATTATTTTTGTTATTTCTGAAACTTTAATCATGCTTTTAGTATTCGGAAAAAATTGACTGGAATGTTGATTAAGTAAAAATTTCAATAAAAAATTAAAGCTAGGTTGACTTAACAAATACCAGAAGCAAGTTAAAGCTGAATGGAGCAATTAAATAACTAAATATATTAACGCTAGGATGGGCAAATGAATAGCTGGCAAATATAAGCTCGGTTGGATAAGTAGCAATAACTGAAACAGTAAGTAAAAAGTGAAAAAAATAAAGATGGGTTAGGCAAATAATAAGTAAAAAACAATTGCAAAAGTGAAAGTAATTAAAATGTTTGTAAGCAGTGAAAACTAGGTCCGGCTAAACATTATTTCCAAGGTTATGCAATTCGTGTAGGGAATCGTATAAAATTCTTGTACGAAATCGTATACAGTTCTTATAATTTGTATGTAACTACATTGGAAATGCGAGTTGAAGTGATACCAATTTCGCTTCAAAATCAGGATGATAAAAACTGAAAAACTTAATTTAAAAAACCTAAATGTTGTAAAAAACGTATTGTTGATGTAACAATTTTCATGGATGAATAGAAATTAAAAGTAAATAAAGTTTGAAATTCAGCAACAAAAGAAAAGTGAAAAGCAAATGATTGTTTCATCAATTTGTTTCTGTAGATAACCGAAAAAATAAAGCTTTACTAAATTATTCCTTCAGAGTTGTGTCGACCAACAATTTACATCGAATTTTTAAATTTCTTTTTCATCATTTTGAGTCTCAGTCGTTCCACTAATTTACACAGACGATGGAAATAAAAATTTACTTTATGTAAATTCGAAATTTGTCTTTTCCCATTTTCTGAAATAATAACGGCCGCCGCGCGTTCACCCTTTGTTTATCCGTTGAAATAGAGGGGAATTGTTAGCCTCTAATCACATAGTTCTGCTCGTTTATACATAATTAGTTTTTATTTAAGTCCTCCACTTTATAGTTATTGTGTGACATTATAAAATACTGAATGTTATTGCCTATTAAACAAAGTATATATTTTTATAATATTTATTAAACTGAAGCTACAGACTACGTTACATAGTACAGACAACCAAATCGTGAGAAAAAATGCAAAATGATTCAATAAATGTTTTTTTTAAATAATGTTTAATGTTTTATATTTACAAAAAGTAAATTTCAGATAAACACTCAATAGAATATCAATCTTCGAGATCTACGTTTTCAATTGTAATTTCTGACGTTTTTATTTTATGTTTTAAAGTGTTTCTATATACACAAAGTTTGAGCAAATAGTTCCATTGTTAGGATTTAAAAGGAGAGAAATATATTAAGATGATAGCATTTAAAGAATTAGCAAAAAAAACACAAGCAAAAGTTACCTGTTCAGCGCAAATATGAATAAAACTAACATTTTACATGCAAACCTACGTGTTTGAAATTTTTTTAACCGAATGTTTATGTTTTCATTTAATTTTCTTATACCTCTTTATTTCTGAGAGCAGAATGGTTAACAAAAAACGTCATTGTATTTATTTTAATATATTTATCTTAAATTATTAAAATATGTATTCATTTTTGTTTTTTCTATTACAATTAATTAATGATACAGAACCAGTCTGTATTAGTCATAAAGACTATCCTAAGTTAGTCAATATGATGATGTCAATTTTGACTAACTTATAAAAAAAATAGTCAGGTGACTAATATTTGACTAAAATTTGCTTGGAAACTTAGCCAATATGACTAATTTTTCGCATAAATTAGTCATAATAACTAACCTTAATTAATCATATTGTTGAAAAACTTTCAAGTTTCTTATTATAAACAAAAACACACATTCGCGAGGATAAGTTTATTTCCAA
>JARUHE010341115.1:0-10466 GCA_031471125.1 Archaeomysis grebnitzkii | reverse complement strand
TCTATATATATAAATATACAAATATATATATTTATGTATTCATATTTTTTCTAATATATTTATGTATGTTTATATATGCATGGGGTGTGCTGTGTATTTATTTGTATTATCACTAGTTTTGATGTTTTTGGCAGTATCTGCTTAAATTATATTTGTCTACAGTATAATCATATGATCCAGTGACTTGTAATTTGTATATTTCTTCTCACATATACTCCGAGGAAAAATATCAAAATTATTCAACGGTTAATTTTTTATAATGAAAAATAGTTTCTAGATCTGAACAAACCCTATCCCTAAACCACACTCTCAAATATGTCTCAGTATAAAAAATTGATCTTTTATTAATCAAGTAATTACTGGAATTACCAAAAGGAATCTCGATTGTACCAAATGTCAATGGAAATTCTAATGCCTAACTTTTTGGAATTTTTTCTCCCAAATTTAGTTCAGCGAATATTGAATTATTTATGTTTTTTGTTTGTAATCCGATGTTTACAACAGATTGATTCGTCTGGTATTTTTTTTATTTCTTATTTTTGGTATTTTTTTTATTTCTTATTTTTGGTATTTTTTTTTATTTCTTATTTTTGGTATTTTTTATTATTTTTTATTTTTGACAAAATAGCTTCAACGGAATTTTTATAACTCTTGTACATGTGCGCGCACACACTCATGCAAGAGCTACATATGTAACGAACTGTATTTTTGATATGTTTGGGGAAATACTTATTTTTAGACTTTATGTCAAACTTGCAAGATATTTTGTATTATGGAAATGTAAATAGAAAATGTTAGGAATATTTTCTTAAATTAATTACTCGATCTGCATTCACATTTCCTCATTTGAGTCCAAGCAAATAAAAGTATTGTAAAATGTTAGTTGTCCAATTTAATTTTTTTGATAATTTGGAGAGTATTTTGATTGGGTAACGTTTATAGATTTTCGATTAATATTCATTTATTTTTCTAATTTATTGTTTATTTTCAAATAACAGAATTTCTTTATTACAAAATTTTAGTTATGTTTTTCTATAACTTAGTTTTTCTTTTTAGTAAAAGTTATTTTGCACCCAAAACAGTTGTGAAGATCTAAACTTTTAATGATTTCAATTTTTGAGTTAGGCACACTACATTTTTTGAAAACTCAAAATGAAATAATAATAAAAAATCATAATTAATAGTTGTGTTTAATTCTTAGTTTGATAAAGAAAATTCCTTATACCATTGAGCTCAATTTTATCATTTTAACATTTTATACAATTTGAAATCTTGGGTTTAACATAAAAATTAACATTTTCTTCATCATTTACATAACTGTGCAGCATATGGCCTTACCATTGGCACAATGTTATTGCCTGAATGTTTACTGCGAGATGCACACACACACACACATACACACACGCGTGCACAGCAAACAAACGCCCAAGAACCTGTTTGTCATTGTCCTGTTGTTACGCCCATTGTTGCAACATTTTTGTCGCAGGGCGATGCTCTTCCTCTATTCTGTTCCTCTGTTCTTCCTTTTCTTTAGTTCTCTATTATTTCACTTGTTTTTCTTTTATATTCCTCTGTTCCTCCTTTCCGTTAGTTCTCTGTTATTTCACTTGTTCTTCTTCTATTTTATTTCTCTGTTCTTTCTTTTCTTCAGTTCTTTCTTCTTCCGTTTGTTATTCCTCTATCATATTCCTTTGTTATTCATTTTCTGTAGTTCTCTGTTCTTCCATTTGTTCTTCTTTTCTTCTATTCCTCTGACCGTTCATTGTTTTTCATTTCATATATTCCTCTTTCCCTATATTTGTCCATTATTTCTTCTATTCCTCTGTATTTTTGCTCATTGTTCTTATCGATTTGTTTTTGTTATTCATGTCTGGTATTCCTTTGTATTTATTTTAATTCTTCCTTTTCTCTATTCTTTTTTGTTCTTACTTTCTTCCATTCCTCTGTTCGTTATTGTTATCCTATTCATTGTGTTTCTATCTTTTTGTGGATTTTTCAAATATTTGAATTGAACTCTTTAGAAAAATTAATCTGGTTTGCAGAAAATGTAATTATTTAGTTCTAATATTTAAGCATCTGCAATGATTGTTTCGAGTCTGCCATGCATTAATGCATTAACCCATGAACGCATGGTAAAGTATTGTCATGAGGATTGAAACTTATTTAAGTTAGTGCTGAAACAACCTTACAGTGTGTCCTAAATTGTACCTTCAATGTACCAATATACACCATGGGTTGCATACATTATAATGTTTTTAACTCACGATTACTTGAGTAAAATACCATAAAATGTGGATTTACATCAAAAAAATATCTTTCAAATGGTATAATAATGTTCAGTTATGATTTTATGTATACTGTCCTATATATTGGACAGCGGGAGATAACAGGTTTATCAAAAATATTTTTTGTTCAAATTCCTTGTAATAAAAATAATGTTTTTGGCACCTTCAACATTGCATTAAAATTCGAATATTAATACTCATTATTTTTTATTATTTATATTTTTTTATTCACTTATTTTATGGTCAAAGGATTAAATGGCTTGGGTGATTCAACCACAGTTTAACAGCGCTGATTAATTTATTTTTAATTTATTGAATACTTATCTTTAAAGTTGATTGAATATTTTTCGAGCTACTGAGAAATATTTTTGACGAAGAATTTCGTTTTTGCCGAAACATTCCTTTTTGAAGTGCATTTCAACATAGGTCAAATTTATTTATTTCTTTTATCGTTATTTTTACTTTTTAAAACTGTTTTTTTTGTGTATTCATTAATTATTTTTCCTAAATAAATGTTTTATTATCTTTTTCTATAATTAATGTTATTTTAGACTTTCCTATATCGATCGTACATCGTTATATACATATCTAATAGCAAACAAATTAGTTAGGAAATATTTTATAAATAAACTGAGTTGGTGTTTATTTATGTTTTTTTTGTTAAAAAGTATATTTTTTGTTTACATTCTGCCCAAGTATGGCTTAGATATTATGTTTAAAATATTTTGAAAACTTTGATTCCACATGGTAAAGAATCGTTCTATGTAGTAGGTAGTAAGTTAAATATATCTCTCAATTAGCAGGTTAAATATCCTTCAAATTAGTCAATTAGTGTTATACCTGTTTAAAGTTTTTTTTTCCAACTATCAGGCTATTTTTTTATTCAAGTACTTGGTTAAACTTATTACACGCACTAAGTAAACGTTTCATCAAGTACCTGGTTAAAGTTTTTCTAAGTGTATAAATTTATTCTTAAAACAAGGTTAAGTTTATTTCCCAGTACCTGATTGACATTCTTCCAAATACCTGGTTAAAGTTACATCAGCATTCATGGTTGTTTTATTTACAAAGTACTTAGTTTCAGGTTTTTTCAAGTTCCAAATAGTGTACAATTATTTCATGTTTCCCAAGTACCAGCTCAGTATTCTCCAAATACTAAGTTAGAGTACTTCAAAATACCTGGTTGGAGCTATTCCAAGTATTAGTTTATATTTTTTCCAAAATTTCTGGTGGCTAGAGCTTTTTCAAGTAAATCATTTGAGTTCATCCATAGACCTTGTTAGAATTATTCCAAGTAACTAATTATAATTCTCCCAAGTAATAGGTTAAGGTTCTTACAAGTATCAGCTAAACAAAAATTATTTCAAGTATCAGGTTAAAGTTCTTACAAGTACTAAGTTAGAACTTTTTAAAGTATCAGGTTAGAGTTCTTCCAAGTACCAGGTAAAATTTGTTCCAAGTACCAGGTTGAAGTTGTCCTTAATACCAGCAGAATCTTCTCCTCCTGGTCGTGGTAACCTGTAGTATGCAGAACTAGTGTAGGTTCTGTTCGAAGGAATGGTGAAAGTTATATTTTCAGTTACGTCATTCAGAACCATTTCAGAATTTTTGTTTCAAAATATTTTTAGTTCTTTCATATACATAGTTTCAAGAACCTGCTATTGAAAGGTTTATATAAATATTTTTGATTTTTATTTATGTTAGACGATAACCAAATTTAAATGAACTGAATGTTGCCAAACCTGTCTTCATTTTACCCTCTCTATTTCTTTCGCGAGAGAGAGGGAGAGAGAGAGAGAGAGAGAGAAACACACATGCAGAAAGAAGTTTGTTGTGTAATAAGTTATTTATTTGTATGCCCAGCACTAGAGCTCGTATTTTAATCATAGTGAAAAATTGTTGAAAGTTCTTATTATTATTATGAAGCTGTTATTTCTCGTTTATTTTTCTGTTTGTTGCTAGTTTATAGTAAATTTGTTGCTATTATATAGTAAATTTGTTGCTATTATATGGTAAGTTTGTTGCTATTATACGGTAAGTTTGTTGCTATTATATGGTAAATTTGTTGCTATTATATGGTAAACTTTTTGCTATTATATGGAAAATTTGTTGCTATTATATGGTAAATTTGTTGCTATTATATGGAAAATTTGTTGCTATTATATGGTAAATTTGTTGCTATTATATGGTAAACATTTTGCTATTATATGGTATATTTTTTGCTTTTATATGGTAAATGATATGTAGCCATTGTTGCTATATGGTAGTTTTTACTGTTGTATGGCATATGTGTTGTTATTATATGATAAATGTGTTGCTAGTGTATGATAGGCTTCAGTATGCAAAGGTTGAAATGTTTTATTTACTGTAGATTGTGACAATAATTTAATGTTGATTTATATATAATTTGAAAAATATTTTCGGTTCTTCCAATGCAGTTTCTTCTTCACAACCTGCATATGCTATATAATGAATTTTCAATATTTGTGTTGTCACATATTGTTATGCTATGTCTATATAATACCTTGAACTTTTTTAATAAACAAATGAATCTTTATTTTATTTGTTTATTTGTTAAAGTTATGATATAAATTGACCAACCAAAAACTTAACTATATTGTTTGCGTTTATTGGTTTTCTGTATATTGTTCTCCATTTTTTTTTTCATTTCATTGTTTTAAAATTTATCTTCATGTTATTGAAACGTTATAAGTTTTGACTGTAGTAAAACAATCTAGTTGAACCTACATTTAAAAACGTATTAATTTACTATATATTTCCGATAGTTTTCTATATTCTTACAAATAACATAATTATAATTTATGGTCACTGTCTCAAAAATTAATAAACACTTAAACTAAATTAATTTGTAATGATTAAAGTTCGATTAAAACTCAATAATACTTTCCTCACATCTTTGGTGTTTAAATTAACTTTGATTAGGTTAATTAAGCAGTTGACAAATTTCAATTAATCACCTTCAGCTAGACTAATTTTCATTTCTCGTGTCTGATTGGTTCTTTGGTAATAATTGTTCAGTTCTATAATTTATCAAAATTATATTCAAATTATTAAAACTTTGTCGAAATTGGAAATATTTTTTCAGTAGTTGTAGTTAGTTTCTTAATCACGAATATCTTCTCATCGGGTTGATAGGACAATCCTTACAAAATCCTTAAAAATCCTATGAAACCCTTACAAAATCTTTATAAAATCCTCAAGAAATCCTTACAAAATCCTTAAATAACACTTAAAAAATCGTTTAAAAATCTTTATAAAATGTTCAAGAAGTCCTTACAAAATCCGTAAAAAGGTCCTTAAATAATACTTAAAAAATCCTTTAAGAATCCTTACAAAATCTTTATAAACTCCCCAAGAAATTCTTACAAAATCCTTAAGTAATACTTTTAAAAATCCTTTAAAAAAACTTACAAAATCCTTATAAAATATTCAAGAAATCCTTCAGTATAATGTGAAAACAAATAGTTTAAAATTGTGTTGGATTAAATGTAAAATGAAATTTTCATCTGGTGCACTCAACCGTTCAGATCTAGCTCTTAAAGCCACATGAAATTCATTTAAATGTCCCATTCGTTGTTCATTGGATTGAAGAGCGAACTCTGGACGTCTGAAAGAAACAGTTAAGATAATTTATTTTTTATGCGGCGAAAAAATTTACAAAAACTCTTCGGTTTCACTGAACTTTTGTATGCCAAACTATTTTCACATTCATGATTTTACACATTGGAACAACCTTATAAACATGAATTAAGTGCCTACTATATGCACAAGAATTCATATTTTACTTATATGCACATGAATTGAGAAACTTATGTGAACATTAATTCAGTACATTGTTATGTGCACACGAGATCTGTATCTATCTAGATGCAAATGAGTTCAGAATATATTTATCTACACATGAGTTCAGGCCCTATGTATGTGTACTTGATTTCAGAACCTATTTATGAACACATTAATAGAAGCTGTGTCTATGTGCTTTAAATAAAATCCTATTTATGTACACATGAGTTCAGGCCCTATGTATGTGTACTTGATTTCAGAATCTATTTATGAACACATTAATAGAAGCTGTGTCTATGTGCTTTAAATAAAATCCTATTTATGTACACATGAATTTAAAACCTATTTATGTGTACGCGAATTCAGACTATGTGCACATAAATTCATAACATTTTTATGTGCACACCAATTCAAGCTCTATTTAAAAGCACATGAATTTAGAACCTATTTATGTGCACATGAATTCCGAATCGATTTATGTGCACCTGAATTCAGAACCTATTTATGTGCACCTGAATTCAGAATCTATTTATGTGCACATAAGTTCAAAATCTATTTATGTGCACATTTACACAGAACCTATTTATGTGCACATGAATTCAAAAATTATTTATGTACACATGAATTCAGAACCTATTTATGTGCACATAAGTTCAAAATCTATTTATGTGCACATTAATACAGAACCTATTTATGTGCACCTGAATTCAGAACCTATTTATGTGCAGCTGAATTCAGAACCTATTTGTGTGCACATTAATACAGAACCTATTTATGTGCACATGAATTCAGAACCTATTTATGTGCATATGAATTCAGAACCTATTTATGTGTGCATGATTGAAATCTGTGGTTAGTCCACTTCCTGTGGCGCTATGTGCGATTTATTCCTTTGTGTCCGCGTAAATGATTGAGGTGTGTGTGTGTGTGTGTGTGTGTGTGTGTGTGTGTGTGTGCGTGTACGTGTATGTGTGTTTGAGTGTGTGTGTGCGTGTGTGTGTGTGCGTGTGTGTGTAAGTGTGCGTGCGTGCCTATGTGTATGTGTATTTTGTGTGTGTGTGTGTGTGCGCACGCGTGGGTGTTTGTATGTATTTATGTGTGTGTGCGTGTGCGTGTTTTCGTTTTTTTTACTATCTTGGCTTTCAAACTTTCCAGAGTTTCAGGACATCAATTTTCTAACTTTGTTATATAAAACTAATGTGTCTAGTTTTTGTGGAAAAAATTGTGAGTTTTTTGTATATATTGTAACAATTTTTAATATATTTAAACTCGATGATTAGATTGACAACATAAATACTTTATTAAAGAATATAATTATTACGTATGTTCACGAAACACATAAACATATTAAAAATTTTAAGCTCAGCTTATTATTTTTGTCAATAGTTTTGCATATTTTTAAATATAAATAAATAATTTGAAAGGGGAAAATTATCATCTCTTACCTGCTAATCAGTTTAATTTATCTATTATTTAAAATTATCTCATATCATGTTTACATCTTCATTATAATTGTTAGTTAAGATTATTATTATTATTGTTAATATTATTATTATTATTGTTAATATTATTATTATTATTGTTAATATTATTATTATTATTGTTAATGTTATTATTATTATTGTTAATATTATTATTATTGTTATGGCTATTATTGTTAAGTGTTAGAATTTTTTTTGAAAGTTTATTTTAAATTTTATTTACTTTTAAAAATGATGTTTAAAAACACTGAAATGGATATACTTACACTGTATTCATGTCAGATATTTATATGGTTTGGTTTGACAGTTTTTGAATTTGAATATGTTTTTGATATTTTCAAATTAGTATTAACCGTTTCTTGTAACACCGGTGATACATAAGTAAAATGGCTCACTCCATCTTATTTAACGTCAGTCATACAAAGCAAGTTAGTTTATGTTTTGATACATTTATACAAGCAAATATTTGCCTGTATAAATATACCAAAACATAAACTAACTTGTTTTGTATCACTGATGATACATACGATGGAGTAAGCCATTATACTTATGTATCATCGTTGTTACAAGAAACGGTTGAAGTGTTAACTAAGTTCCGTCCATGAATGAATTGTAATGGTTAAAAAGTAACACAAATGTGGATGGTTTTGGTTGGTGTGGTTAAATGATTCATCAACTGCATTGAGTTTTTGTGAAATTTGGTATGATTAATCTAATGTTAGAGGATTAGACAACTACCGTACTCATTCTATTTAAGTAGCTTTGCCATATTATTTATTTGTATCATTCCCCTATGCATGCTTATACCTTATTAGCTTGTGTATAACCTTGTGGTATAGCATTAATACATCGACGGCACCATTGCAAATATATTTTCTCGCATAGTATTATATTTGTATTGCACAATAGTACAAGTGAGGCAAGCTCTATATTGTTTGATGTGGGTTACCTCACTTGCCATAGTGTTGCTACATGAAGTCCAACAACATTCACAACAAAATTTACGGGATGTTTTGAGTCTATTTATAAAATCGAATGAATCAGTCCAATAAGTTTTGAGCATCAATCTCATTGTGACTTTAAAGCTTGTTAAGCTAAGATCAAACAGATCTGCGTACATGTGAACGCATTTCAAAGATTTAGCGTACATGTGAACGCATTTCAAAGATTTAAAAGTCGGTGTTCATGTGAGTAATGGCATCATGTTCATGTGAGTAATGGCATCATGCAGACATAGATGTGAAAATGTAGACTGTGATGTGTATTATGTGACCACGCATACAACCACAACTTGAGCGCGTTTCATCCTGTGTACGTTCATGTACACGTAATCACACAGATAAACAGTCACGTAAAACGGTGTGTGTAAAGCTCTGTTATTGTGTGTGTGTTTCTGTGTGTTTGTCTGTCAACGTTCGATGAAATTTCCAAATGTCTCATTTTTTCACACAGGAAATCTTTGTTCCCTTGCCAATTTGGAAGATAATATTTATCTATTTTGGTAAGCGTTATTTCTCTTTTCCTTTTTGTTTTTCTCTTCTTCTCTTTTTTTTACTGTTTTATTTTTTGTGTTTTTTTCTCTTTTTCTTATTGTTTTTTTTTGTGTTTCTTCTCTTTGTTCTATTTTATTTTTTTTTCTCTTTTTTTGTGTTTCTTCTCTTTTCCTTTCTTTTATTTTTTTCTTTTTGTGTCTTCTCTCGGTTGCAATACATGACCAACATTCAAAACAACTACAGAGTGTTCACTATAAAATGTATTTTCTGTCTTTTTTTATCAATTATTTTCGATACATTACAAATCCACTACAAATGTGTATGATTAAATTATAATTACAATACAATCATAAGTGAGTACAAAAAATGTTTGTTTTTATGTGTTAGTGTGTATGTTTGATTTGTGTTTACATTTGAACTGTTTGTGTGTGTATTGTGGGTGCACTTGATTTGGTTTATGTGTAAGTTAAGCTTGCGTACGAATGTTTCATACTTGATTTTGTTTAAATGTATATGTTTGTATGTATAATAACCAATTGTGTTTATTTGCAAGTAAGTGATTTGTGTGTATATGCGTGTGTGTGTTTATGTATTTGAGTGTGTATTGATGTGTCTACATCTTTTTATATGTGTTTGTGTTTATATGTGAACTATATGTTTATGTCTCTGTCTGTATATGGATTTATATTTGTTTGTGCGTGTATGTGTGTTTCTATGTTTCTATCTATATATGTGTGTTTGTTTTCATCTGCTTATGCGTGTATATATATATATATATATATATATACATATGAGTGTTTGTGTGTGTGTGTGTGTGTGTGTGCATGTGTATGTATGTGTTTATATGTTTATGTGTATGTATTTATTTATGTATATGTATTTAAATGTGTGTGTGTGTGTGTGTATGTGCGTGTATGTGTTTATATGTTTATGTGTATGTATTTATTTATGTATATGTATATAAATGTGTGTGTGTGTGTGTATGTGCGTGTGTGTGTGCAATTGAGGTGAGCTTCTAATCGTGCCTCCCCCCCGCGTGGCCTCTCCTCTGTACCTGCGCTGCCTTTTACTCCATCGCCTCGGGATTTGCTCCTCCTTGGCTGGAGAACTTTAGACTATTCAAAACATTTCTCTTTCTGCTCAAAAACTTTTTTGAAACAATTATTATTTTAGTTATTATTATATGTTATTATAGCAATAACATTATTGTTACTATTATAGGAATAACATTATTGTTGCTATTATAGTAATAACATTATTGTTACTATTATAGGAATAACATTATTGTTCCTATTATAGTAATAACATTATTGATGCTATTATAGGAATAACATTATTGTTACTATTATAGGAATAACATTATTGTTGCTATTATAGTAATAACATTATTGTTACTATTATAG
>JARUHE010341114.1:0-18617 GCA_031471125.1 Archaeomysis grebnitzkii | reverse complement strand
TATTTATATTTATATATCTATATATATATATGTATATATATATATGTATATGTTTACATATATATGTTTACATATATATTTTTTTACGACCAATTTCCCCACTTTACCATATACCTTAGAAAAGCATAACCTGATTTTATATAGTATATTTCTGCAGTAAATACCGTACCACATGTCAGTGTTGCTCAAATTGTGAGAAAAACAACATGATAATAACGCACATAATGATGTGTGAAATGGGAGAATGTTCAGCAGGAAATATGTTGTTCGGTTATTTTAATTGGATGACATAACCTCGATGCCGAAACAAAGACATTCCATTAGGCCTGACAAAAAGCGTCTTTTCAGCGCACATTTTATTCATGCTTTTCCATCAGAATTATTGGAACATGTTTCGCAAATGCTTTTAAGCAAGACACGACGCCATCTTGATTTGGAAACACTTTTCATCGAAAACCATTTGAGTTTTATTTCCCCTTTTGTTAATTCGAATTTGTAACTTTTTTGATGATTCAACATTACTTGAATCACTTTGGCTGTATTTAAATTTAAATTTTCACTGAACAACGAATAAAATTTATTTTTATTTGAATAACACATCTGCAGTCATATCATCAAAGACTTATCACATCGGTTATATAATGTTATAAAAATATGTTTATTTTCAGGTTCGTTTTCTATTAAGACATTTGATGTTTGTTTATAAAATAAATCAAACTTCATGAAAAGTGTATTTGTTTCTTAATTCTATTTGCTCTTAAAAAATGTATTATTTACTTAAAAAATGAAGTTAAACTTCAAAAAATTATATAATATTCATATATTTGGATATTCTATTAAAATACTTTTATTTGTTGATATAACCCAGTTCTTTTTATTTGATCTTTATTAAAACTTTTATTAGTTATCTAGAAAGATTGAAAAAAGTTTCAGTAAAAACGTCGTTAACGACAAAACTTTATTTCATTTCTATAAAAAAGATTAGGTTAAAGATGGCAACAAAATGGCTGTAATTTAAAAGATATTCCAGTTGTAACTTTTTCTTCTACTTTTTATGCAACGTTGATCAGGCGGGCGGATCCTCAATGTTTTATCATTTATTTGCAAAGTTTTCCAATTCTTAAAATTTCCTCAAGATCTCAGATGATCAAAAATATTGATATTGATTTTTTTTTAATACCACAAACTTACGAACAAATGTTATTATTGAATATTCTCTAAGTTATATATATATATATATATATTTTTTTTTTATTAGAAATTGTAACTGAATTACATAGTAAACTAAACATATTATTTAATTTTATAATTTAATCATATTATATAGAACTATGATTGAATTTAAATTTTAAAAAGTTATATATTTATAAATATAAAAATATATATGTGTACGTAAAATGGCTTCACCTGTACCAAGAAACAAGCTATATAATTAGGTAACATATTCTATTAGGAAATGGACGTATGTAGCATATACATCTATTTTTAAATGAATTTGTTTGTTAATTCACCATAAAAAAGACAATGTACTCAAGTGTACACTTGATGTACACCTGAGTAGGCCAAATGTACCCGAAAGCCACTTTTATACTATGAAAATACACATGAAGGCAATAAAGGTATATAAATATATATAAACATTTAATTATTCCAGAATGATTAACATTTACTTAATTCACCAAATATTGTAAGGTTTATAAGACTCTGGAGGGAACACATTGAAAACAGAACCAATGTTCATATTGTGGTTCGCATACTCAAATATTTATCGTCTATGTGGGGATTTTTTTCTTGAGAAAAGACTTTTCGCGAAAGCGGTTCACATTTGTGGGAAGTGAAGAATTAAATCTTTTGGTTTGCAATTTTAATCGTGGCTTGCATTTGTTTACTGAAACTACGATGCTTGGATCATTCCAATCAATTGTGTTTTATAACAGTTGGTCTTATAAATGTATTGACTTCCTCATATAAAGATCGGCAAATTATAAGATCTTAAGTTAAATTTTCTACCATGGTTCACCCAGTATTGGCTTAGTGACCATAAATAAAAAAGGTAAAAATTCAAACTATATGTTGGTTTTCTCAACACTAAAGTTGTATTTAGTAATCTATCATAAAACAAAATTTAATTGCTAAAGAAGCTATGTAATAAAAATTAAAACACATTCATAGAAAGAGATTCAGAAGTAAACAGAGCAATTAAGTTTTGATTTGTTATTTCTATCTTAATGTTACTAACTCTGATGTTTACATCAAATGAACCAACTTTATAAACATTTTTGTTTTCATCAAATACTCTGAAAATATGATTTATTATTAATCTCCATTGTTGTTGATTTCAACCTCAATAAACCATAAATACTCATTTAATAAATGATCAAATATATTCCAACATTTGATCTTTTCCTTGAATAATTACTTTCTGTTTTGTTTTTGTTTGGTTCAAGCTATTGCTTCTAGATTATATTTGTTTTGGTTCAGACTTTTGAATTTATTTTACTCTCACAATTGGCCAATTAAGACACACATCCACAATATTCATTATATAAATCATAAAAGGTTACATTAATTATAGTATTTTCTTTACATACATAACATCACATAATATAAAAATGAAATGAGAATTTTACAGCCATCGTTAAATATCAACATTCATTATTGTTTTAGTTCCTTTCAAGAAAAAATCAAAAACATACAGTAGACTGTTGGAGGTAAATATTTCATTAAAAGTAACTTTTAACTAAACATAAAATAATTAAGTTTCTTTAACTTGCAAATAAATGTTGACATGTGTTATGTATTCTTGAAACTTAAAGTGTATAGTATATTTACTTTTACAGCAAGCTCTTACATCATTTCAATGAGGCATACAAATCATTATGGCATATATTTTCAATCAATAACCTAACAAGAATACGTTATAGCTAAGGTATTTCAAATGCTTACATCAAAACCTATATTTTTATAATATAGTTTTTCGTTCTGAGAATGGATGTACCGTGGACGAAGTTTTTTAGGACTTGTAAACCCATAATTATAACAAGAATCGAATGACAAAGAGAAAAGGCCCCAAAAGTCAATGTCTGCTCACAGTTCCAAATTATTTTTCTTATTTTCGTTGTTTTTGTTATTTTTCAAAAGTGTAAAATGTGTTAGGAATGTTCAATTGGTTTTGAACCATTTTTGTTCTCAAAACTCGCAATGAAAATTTTTAATATCTTGTTTTTTCTATGACATAACTTTCTAATTTTGTAACTCCTCATACTACGAAGTTGTGTTGATAGTTAGTCAATTCTATTTACAGCATTTTTGCTAAAATGTGATCTGTCATTTAATTAACTTATGTTTAGAAAAAACAATAAATTTTGCAATCGAATTTTTACATAATTATTATAATCATCCATATTCAGTCAAAAGTGTTGTCCGATCCAACAGTTACCATAATAATGACATTTAATAACTATTACAACATGTTTAGTCTTTATGGTTCATAATTAGAAACTGTAGCACATACATAAATGTATTGCCTACACAATTGATGTGAACATCCATTGTAAATGTTGTAACTCTTACCCAAACAAATTGCATTATGTAAGATGACTTCTATTTAAGATTCTTGGCTAAGTTGCTGACAGACAATTGTTTTGTCAGAGGTTTAACTTTGGACAATACAGATTATTCAAAATAAACAAATAAAGTGCATTTATAGAACATAAGTCTGATTAAGAAAAGCCATTTTATGTAAATTGAGTCAAATGATTTGTTCATAAAGCATGAATTATGTGTTTTAAATGTAGTTTATTGTCTGTTGAAGCTTTATTGTTGTCCGTCAATTTTAAAATACAACTCTCATCTGGAAGAAAAAATCAGATTAGAAAATATATTTTAAAGAATCTCCAGTCTAAATATTTTTCATTTCCTTATCATTTTAGTCGAAAAACATTCATCAGTACTTTTAATAAGGTACAATTCTCATGGGGTAAACTCTTTTTCTTCTTTCACTTTTGGTGTATATACTGTATGTTCATTTTATGTTTTTAATTGTGAGTCGTTTTAGTCTTGTCTTATATGTTATATATGTAAATGAGGTTATGTTTTTACAGGTGTAAACTTACACTCATAGCTATTCAAGTAGAATGTAATTTTTAACATAAGCATTTTTCATAATTATGTTTGCACTGTTAAATTCTTAAATGCTAGTTTGGTTATAGTAGATAAAAAACATAATATCATAATATTAATGATGGCCTACTGCGTAAATAGCTTTGATGAAGATAGAAGAAATATTAAAATAGTTGATAGAATTATTGAAATAATTGTAGAAGTTAGCTAATTTTCACAAATTGTTTCATTTATGTTTCAGATTATGTTAATTAATCATTCAATTTATGCTCAAAGAACATTTTTATTTGTTTCAATCAAAAGTTTTTTTACATTATAAAGAATTTAAAAGATTGTCTCCAATGAAATATCCAGTTTATTTTGTAACACATCCAACGAAGAAGAAAGAAAACTCTACAACTATAATTGTTCTTTGTTTATAGTAAATAGGTTAATTAATCATTTTTTGTTTTAAGCAAATATGTTTTAAAACCTGTTTTATATTGTATTTAATGAAATTACAAGAAATTGGATGTTGAAAATATAGTTAGCCAAGTATAAAATATTTTTTGTCAAAATTCCTGTAAAATATTACATTCTGATAAAAACCTCTAGCATTGTTCCTTTCAAATATAATTGAAAATAACAAACATTAATTACTTCATATATCTTCAGTTCATTTATAATTTAATTTTCAAGTCAACTCTTTCGTTAAATACAATTTTCTTTTCTCAAATGTATAATTTCATATTGTGTTTACAACTTTATTAGATAAATAACATGTACAGTATACTCAATGTTTGAAGACAAAACTATTTTTGTTGTTGCATGAGTTTCATATATTTTAATAACACATTACTCATCAACTAGGTATGTTTATATCAACATGGTTTTCTGTTTTAATTAAAAGTTTTTCACATATATAAGCTTACAAAAAAGCTTTAGTGGAGGATAAGACATTGTCTAACAAAATTTAATCTTATGTTTGATAAAATGGTTTATTTCATGTGTTCTCTTTTTGATCAAATTAATTTGTATACTTATATATTTTAAGAAAATGTTGTAGCGTATAGTTTTATTGAAACTCAAGAAGGTTTATAAAATTAATAGAACATTTAAGAACCTGGATTATTGTTTGCTATTCAGTACAAAGTTAAGTTCATATTTTTATGCTGTTTGACTGTTAATTAAAGATAATTTGTTCTTTGATAACATCTACTTTTTAAAAGCCCAATTGTCTTGTTTATTTGGATTACATATAACAAAAACTATTAGTAATTGAATTTGCTTATATATAGTTTTATTATAAATAAATAATTGTATAAAATGCTAGATTTTTTTTTACAAATTATTCCAGTTATACTTAAAATTATAGTTGGGCAAAAAATTGATTAGTTTTTTTGTTTTAGTTATTTTATCTATAACTGGTGTAAATGTACGAAAGTATTCTATCTATAACTGGTGTAAATGTACGAATGTATTTTATCTATAACTGGTGTAAATGTATGAATGTATTTTATGCAATAAATTAATTATCATAAATCTAACAAACTTTTCGCCATTTTTCAGGGAGAAGCGGAAGAAGACAAGGTAACAGATATGACTACAGCTTTTTATCTTTGCACATGATTGTTCAGACTATGATTATGTGCAACCATGGGCCCATTTTTGTCATTATTATTATTTTTTATTATTATTAATATTAGGTGTTTATTTATTCAGTCACATTAACTCCACTCACTTTATTATCAATACTGTTATTATTATAAAAATGCGTTTTTTCTTAACACTCATTAAACAAGTGCGATAAATTGCATCGATTAACTATCCTAGGTTCACTACATTAAACTTTTGTATTTTATGTTTTGTAGATTGTTTTGCATTGTTATGCCTCTCATCCAAGTGTAATCAAACATTTGAATATAGTGCACCTGGATATAATTCTACTATTCCTGGCTTTTAGATTTCTCATCATATCTATCCAGACTTCTTTAGATTGAAATGAAAACTCAAACTTTTGCAAAGCATATTGTTTAGAAAAAATGCAATAATATTTAGTTTTATACTCAATAGTTATGGTTGCTAAAATGGAATCAATTTGCAACTCATTCATTCCAATCCAAAAAATCCTCCACCAACCACATTAAAGAAAACAACTTATTGTCATGAATAGTCTGGCTAGATTGTGATCGTTAGTTGCGCATGCGCCGGAGACATGCGAGTTTGCTTCTGCCGGCACTGCACTGTGCCAAAAACCTTTTCTTCAATGATGAAATCATTAAAACTTCTTTTGATCCAATTTCAAAAATGTTTTAATCTTTTCAATCACCGATCGTTTATTAAACATTTAAATTTAATTTTAAGTAGGATTTTGATACTCTGCGGAAATGCATGGCTCCTGTAATTAAAGTCTGGTCACCTAAGAGCTACTTTGATGCCTGAATTACCTCTGGTATTAGACAAGTAGTTGGCGATCTAACAGATCTAATTGTCTGTGATGAATCTAACTACTATTTGCAACTTCCAAGAGAATTCTTAGGTGATATTTTAACCATATTTCAACCAAAGATTTTATATTTCCTTTTCTTTATTTTGTCGAACTAAAAGACTCCCAGAAATCGTTTTGGAAAAGCAAATCTAGATAATACCAGAGATTTTTCGACTAAACAATTGTTACCCTTTCCAATGGCTGAGAGCTTATCTTTAGTTCATTTTAAACACTAATTTCTTCTTATTTTCCATGCATTAACCAGGAAAATGAAAAGGTAATTTTTGATGTCATATTGTTCTACAAGATCCTGGTTTGCCTCAGTGTCCGTGCCTAAATGTTGTACTTTAAATATTGATGTTCTTTATGGCACTCAGATGGATCAGTCGAGACAATCAATTTCTTTTACATTCTCTAAAGTCTGCCAAAAAAAACATTTACCTAAATCTCAAAACGTTCTAATTCCAAACAAAGAGATTTATTTTCATTTTTCTATTCTGGGACCATCTGTGCCATTTCTGGTTTATTTTAATTAGTGATCAAAATTTCAAAATTAGTCAATATGACCATCTGTGCCATTAATAGCCTGCTTTAATTGGTGAGGAAAAATTTCAAACTTAGTCAATATGACCATCTGTGCCATTAATAGCCTGCTTTAATTGGCGAGGGAAAATTTCAAAATTAGTCAATATGACCATCTGTGCCATTAATAGCCTGCTTTAATTGGTGAGGAAAAATTCAAAAACATTCAATTTGACCATTGCTCATTTGAAATCCGTGCGGCAGACGAACTTGCACTCTGTAGCGACCAACTAATCCTCTGTAGCTTCTCCTAACTTTTTCTTTATCGAGTTACTCAAAGCTTATGAATTTTCAATTTTATCTTACCTGTAACAAAAAATGTATGTTCATTCATTTTGAGTATAGGTGTGTTGGTAAATCTTGATAGTTTCAAGCTATATTTCTCTGTAAAGTAGTGTGGAAGTTGTATGTATTTACTGTGCATATAATGTTGCTATTTATTCTATACTACCTTACCTTATCTTCAAAAGTAGCAAAAATAATCTTTTGTAAGTTGTCTGTGTCATGAAATAACTAATATTAATATACTAAAATAAAATAGTAATAATTAAATTGTATCTAATTATTTAGACTTGAACGTAGCTTTTAAATAATAAAAAGTACAACATAAATATAAGTTGAAAGTTGAATGGAAATCTCTTGTTTGTTATTTTATTGCGATGTCACTTTATCTGGCCTAGCTATGTAGACGTGTGAAGATAGTTTTTCATTGAATTTTAATTGAAGAATATTTTACTAGATCAGAGGTAATATAATCTAAGTCATTAAAGAGTATTCAATTGAGTTTATTGTAACTTTGCCTCAATTTAACACATATTATTTAACTAGAAACCTTTAAAACTTTACCAATACGTTAAATATTTTCATTGAGATATTCTCAAACCTTAAATGATTATTGGTAGTTCAAAGGAAAACAAAATGTTTAATATAATTTATATTATTGACACCTTTAAATAATACTTTGTATTCCTTAAAAATAAATTATAATTAAAAACGTCATGATGTTGAAACAAACAACAGTTTTTTTTCATTTCTAATTTATATTTACATTTAAAACATATGAATGAATCTTTCATCATAAAAAAGAGTTTCATATTACTCCGCATGCAATGTGCGTTTTTGAGGGCCATTTTTTCAAGTTTGCCAAAATAGTTTAATTGTCCCCCATGCAATTTACAAAAAAAATATGACAAAATGTTTCTTTGAACTTCCTTCTACATATGACCACATTTTAACGTATTGATACTGCAAACAATAAAATGTTCTGAAAAATGGCCCATTCAAGAGTTTTTTTGGTACGATTCAATGTTGTACAGTATTGGTATAATCTTAGAATTGACGTTCTAGAATTATTTTTGTCTTTTGAAAAATTGTTCTAAATATTGCATTCACATTTCAACTCCATGACAATATGGAAGAGAAAATTGTTTTTTAAAAATCTAGTTGGTACATAGCCATTTTATTTTAACGTTGCAATCATTCATTACATTGATTTTTTCCAAACAACATTGTAGATTAAGTTGTGGCTATACACCAAATATTAATGTTTGAGAGAACAGATTTAATTATCATTGTTATCAACATTTCTATGTTTAATTTTATTTGGTTGTTTATATGAAAAAATTTTTTAGCTAAGATTGTAAAAATAGATCTGAACTTGTTTAATACCCGGAAAACCTTCTGTATTATTATGGTATGAACATTACCTTTTTAAGACTGTTTTGAAAATTAACAAAATTCAATGAATAATTGGTAAATGTGAGTTTTTTCAACTTTAGATTGCTTTTTATGTTTACTTTCCCTTAAAATAGTAAAATAATTATTTACATAAGGTTAATGTTGGTTTCCCCTTATATTAGAAAAACAAACATTTAAATAATATTTATGTTTATTTTCCCTTAAAATAGTAAAATAATTATATGTGTAAAAAAGTATTCTGCTTTATTTATTCATATAAGGTATTGCTTAGGCATAACTACTCAATTATTGTAATAGATGCAAAGGAAATTTGAATAACCAACACTTTTTTGAGCTACGGTGCACTGCTTTTCATTTATGTCTTATATTAAATCCAATATAAACTTGTTTTTTCAAAGCATAAATATTTTAGTTAAAAATATCTTTTTGTTTTTTCAATATAGTGTTGATTTTTCAACCCATTCGATTTGGCATTACTTTTCTGTAATGGTTTCCCAATGATTAGATCTTTTACAAAGTTGTTTAATGTATATGTGACGCAATATCAATAAAGCTAGCATGGAAAATGTATTTAGAACAAAAAAGTTTTTTATCTAGATAACATATAAAAAAGTGTGTAGATTTATATTTTATACTTATAGCTCATACTGTATTAATTTTTTTTAAAGACAACATTTTAAATATTCTTTGAATTTTGGTTTTCTTTAATAACTAGTGGTAATAATAAAACTTAACAAATGGAGTCTGTTCTACTCGACACTCAATCTACAAAAAAACTCAAACATTTGATTTTGAAATGCTCGTTCAAATGCTAGTTAACCTTAAAAAAACGTTTTTTATTTGATTGTAAAACGAACGGGTTTTTTATTGTATTAATTACGGATTTGCCTAAATAAGCCAATTAAAAAGTAAGTAAAATATGGGAGATGTGCTTCCATTTTAATTTTTTGTTTTTCTGCTTAGACAACAACTCTCATCGGATTGCTGAAGACCGCCAGGCTACTTCGTTTAGTAAGAGTTGCCAGAAAAATTGACCGTTACTCCGAATATGGCGCTGCGGTGCTCCTCCTACTTATGGCAACATTCGCCCTCATCGCTCATTGGCTGGCATGCATCTGGTTCGTATTTTAGGGTAATCAAGGGTGGAATATGGTATGGCATTTACTGTATTTGTGGTAACAAATTCTAATAGAATTACGTTATAGTTTTCTGAAATGTATGGTAAGGAATTGGCTTAAACAATTATAATTCACTTGTGTATGGTGGTAATATGTTCAATATGGTTACCCGATAAATGAAAAATACAATAAGTTGCACATACTATATATGCCAGACTTTGTGGTGACTCAAAAGTCCGAATTATTAAAAAAATATAATTGCTTTCACATAAAATTTATTTGTATAGTTTAACGATTTATATGTTTAAGAGATACTAAATGGTTTTAACCTTAATATTTTAGGTACGCAATAGGAAATGCTGAAAGACCACATCTTGTACACAAGATCAGCTGGCTGGATCACTTGGCAAATGCCACCCATCAATATTATCTTGCAGACAATACTGGAGGTCCTCCTTTAAGTGTAAGTTTTTCTTACTCAACAAACATTAAAGTTTATTTTTAAATCATTTAAATAAATACAATAATGATAGAATTGAATATTTTCATTGTAATTGATTTTCTTTTTTTTGTGATGTGACCCATCCAGTCGCGATATATCACCGCGACCTATTTCACTTTCTCTTCTCTGACGTCGGTCGGTTTTGGGAATGTTTCCCCAACCACAAACGTTGAGAAAATCTTTACAATTTTCGTCATGGTGCTTGGATGTGAGTTTAACAACGGCACACATTTCGCACATCTCTTTAATATGTTTGGCAAACTTATCATCTACGTCCAACCTTTGTTATTTATGATACAATAGAACTTTAAGTTTTACTTTAAAAATTCATATTATTTAAAGGATGATAATTTTTCAATAAACACACCTAGCTCAAAATATAGTAACTCTGAGAGTTTTTAAAATGTTTAGAAATACACTTTAGAATACAGAAAAAAACCCACTTGTCAATGTCTGACGTATATAGGACCACATTCAAAATTTAAGATTATCATAACTTGTAAATGTTTCACAGATGTAAATATATATCGACTTACTGTTGCCTGTCTTAGAACTGTATCCTTATGATATAGTTTATAGTATGTTATTAAATTATATTTTTAATAAATCCCATGGTCGTTATTTTCAACAAATATCAAACACGAATACATTCGTGTCATAATTCGTTGCAAAGTATGTTATGACAAATTTGGCCAACATTGCTGTGACGCTTCTTTTTGTTGATTAGCCTGGGAAGAAATTACTTTGTTGATGGAACCATCGCATTGTTCAGCTTCTATAAACATTATCTGTGAGGTGAATGCATAACGAGTGGGTATATTTACGGGTATATATATAGCGTTTGAGAAAAGACAAAAATTGAGGTAAAAAAATAGTAGCATTTTTGTAATAACATTGAATTAAGAATAAGGCATGACCGACGACAATAAGATTTGAGTATGATTTCCCTCATTCATTTTTGTTTATTTAATGAAACCTTAAGTTTCAAATAAAAATTCGTTTTCTGTGTTAAAACTCAAAACTTTTACATGTTTCTATTTATTTTTTCTTCAAACTCAGATAACGAAAGTTTTTTCACAAAGAGAAAAACAAAATAAATAATTATTTGAAGGGTATCATAAGATAGAATAGTTTTTAATTCCTATAATTGTTTCATCCAATTATATACGATTAACGAAAACTATAAATGTAATACAAAATAAAGATAAAACAAGTTAATTGGCACACGATAAAAAAGCCCTGAATTGTTTCAGTATGGATTAAATGGATTTTAATAAAAAGGTTTTATTGATTTTTTATTTGTTTATAATTCAAGATGAAAAATATTTTTATTTTATGAAATCTATAAAGAGAATAAATAATGTCCAAACAAACTATAGTTTTTCGAATTGTTTTTTATTTTAAGTTGTTTTCTAACTTTTGGTATTATAAATAACTGTATCTATCTTGTCTTTAATGTATTTGGCTTCAATTTATTGCATTAATATTTGGTAAAGCGAATAAACAAATATTGTTATAATTAATTATATTTATTATTGAAGTTAACATGTCTTATTGTTCAGTTACATACAATAAAGAAGTACTATCTAATTTATAAAAATTCAACATTTGCTTAAATATTTAGAAAATGTTAATAGTGTATCCAACATTGTTTTATCATTTCATTTTATAGTTTAAATAAAAAAATTATAAATTAAATCAGTAGTCTTCTATGAAAATTAATGAAAAGATATTATATACTAGAGAAGAATAAAATTAACTTATGACGTCACAGCATCCAATAAAAGTAGCAAATCTTAAACATGTTTTTTGCCAATAAAATTATTTGTTGTGACGTAATTTTGAGGGGAAGTTTGTCTCCATTTCACATAAATATTCAATGTGTAACATAAATATTTTGTGAGAGAGACTCGTGAATTTATACAAAAATTTCTTAAAATAGAAAAAGATATATTGGGAACATCGCATAAAAACAAGAAATCACTTTACAAAGCAACAGTTTTAAGCTTAAATTTTCAATCAGCGTTTTAAATAAAAACAGAACTATGCTTTGTTATGTTTAATCAATTGATCTAAAAAATGTATAAAAAGATCGTTTAAAGTTGTATATTTGCACAAGTCTTTGGCTGAAGAAGGTTCATCTTGTAAATATTACCAAGAGTTAACAAATAAGGTTAGAAATAAGTTTGAATTTAAACTATTCCTTAAATAGATGGTTAGACCAGAGAGCTTCCCATAACATTAATAACGTTTGCCAATGACCTTATGACGCCATTTTGTTTACATAATAGGCCAAGTATGTGACTGCACTATACTTCACCTTCAGTAGTTTGACGAGTGTTGGTTTCGGCAATGTAGCGCCGAACACAGATGCCGAAAAGATTTTTACTATTCTGGTGATGCTGGTAGGATGTGAGTACTTCCTAGGGACACCCGTCACCTAAATGCATGAAACCAGTTTTACATTTTTTTGTTGTTTTTAAAATAACATTTTTTTATGTTGTACAAAATAGTTTTAAAGATTTTTTTACTCTTAATACATTAATTTTGTTAGTTTAATTATCGTTTTGAACTATTCATAAAATAATGAATAATGTAAAATAAAAATGTTTTTAAGAAACGTAGTTTTTCTATTTTCGTCCTTTCATTATTGTTAACAAAAGACAAAAGAGATAATGAAAGATGTTAATGACATATTTCACAATAAAAATTGTATTTAAATATTTTATAAAACTCTTCATTTCTTATTTTTTAACAAACTCTATTAAAAATATTTTATTAATGGAGGATCAAACTTTTTGATAAACAATGTTTTTTTTCTTTTTTTGGAAGAAGGATTAAATGCAAAATATTCTTTTACACCAACTTTGTTAGTTAAAATTTTTTATATATTTATTTTTTGTTGTTGTTTGTAGTTATATGATAAAACAATAACTTGTATTACAGTTGATATAACGTTTTATTTTTAACTTGTTTTTCTATTTTTCTTTTTCCTTATTTGGATTTTTAAGTCTTGCTACGTGACTGCTTTATATTTTGTATTCAGCACCCTGACCAACGTTGGCTACGGCAATGTTTCTGCCGTAACTGACAGTGAAAAGGTTTTTGCTGTTCTCGCTATGTTAATGGGATGTGAGTTTCAAAAGTATAATCTAGTTTTATTTTTAAATACTTTCATAAGTATAATTTATTTTTATTTTTAAATACTTTCATAAGTATAATCTAGTTTTATTTTTAAATACTTTCATAAGTATAATCTAGTTTTATTTTTAAATACTTTCATAAGTATAATTTAGTTTTAGTTTTTTACTCTTTTCTTAAGTAAAATCTAGTTTGGGATTTTGCCAAGCCTTTTCAAAAGTATAATCTAGTTATGGATTTTCCCAAGCCTTTTCATAAGTATAATCTAGTTTTGGATTTTCCCAAGCCTTTTCATAAGTATAATCTAGTTTTAATTGTTCATTTTGATTTTTAAAAGTATAATTGATCGGCAGAAAAGGTACTTGTGCATTAAATCAGATAATGACTTCTGCTTATAACACTATACATACATAGAAGATGTATTCCTATTTCCTTCCGAGAGCTGTGCGTAAATTTTTATGAAAATTATTTGGTTCCTTGCCTCAGTTAAGAATTTAATTATAACGTTTTTTGTTTTATTAATTCCATTCAACATGTAAAAAATATTTTACTATGAGCTGATTGTTAGCTTTTCAATCAATCAAAAGAAAATATGTTTTATTACGAACTGATCGGTAGTTTTCAATCAATCAAAAGTTTTCTTTGGTGACTATGTTTTACGAGTTTTATAATTATCAAAGAATCACAGTTTATTTATTTACACCGATTATATAAAAATAATTTTTGATTTATTGAAAAATTTTGCCACTCGTAATAATATTAATTCTCAAAAGTTGTTTTTATATTTAACTATTTGCTTTCTTTCTTAAGAAAACTGAAAACTTTTTTCAAGAAGTATATTTATAATTATTTTTGTTTTTATGCTATCATAAACATTACGTAATCAAGAAAGTTATTTTAATCACTTTTATTTTAATTCAATTGTGTTTTATGTAAAAGTTTTGTATCAAAGTTTAATTCACAATTTTTCATCATTGTTTCAATCATTTATTTATCTAGGAAATGTTATTATCATTTAATTGTTTTCATTTATGAATATTGTGTTTTAATAATTAATTGATTTCAATTTGTATTTTCATGAGAAAAAACATATTTCTGAGAATGTATATTAACTAAACCTGTGATGACGTTTGTTTTAATAAATAAATTCAAGACTTTAATCAAAACATTGGCATAATAAGAAGATTTAGGTGTAAAAAGCTTATTTTGTTACAATAAAATAAACATTTATTTGTAAATGAACTTGTTTTATGTTCCCTTTAATGTTTGATTGTATAAATAGACTTGCATGTTTATAATCTTTATGTTTTGAGTAGAGATTAATTAGATTTTGGTTAAATAGATTTTTTTTCACAACAAGTTTGTAAGAGTAAAAATAAAGCGTTCAACAATAATCATGATATTAACTTAAGATAAATCGATTTATATATATGAAATATATACAAGATTGGTATATGGTAACAAAACTTATTTTATTTATTGTATATACAATGACAGTGCCAAAAAACACCAAACAAAATTCTATCATGATGCTCTAGTGCAAATATGTTGACCTTGCTATAATAATAGTTACGCGTCTAACCAAAATCTACCGATATCTGCCCTGCTTCACATATTAACCTAAATCTACTATTCACATCAAGTGTTGTCCATTCTAAGGATATGCAGCTGACATATGGCGCGTCCTATAAGCCGGGGTAAACTTAGCATATGGAATAATAAAGGATACATCCACGTTCATATCTCAATGAAATAGCCTTAGAGAGTA
This sequence comes from Archaeomysis grebnitzkii, assembly GCA_031471125.1. Lineage (NCBI taxonomy): Eukaryota > Metazoa > Arthropoda > Malacostraca > Mysida > Mysidae > Archaeomysis > Archaeomysis grebnitzkii. The sequence goes on along the minus strand of JARUHE010341114.1, from coordinate 3,219 downwards.
CTCGGATCGATGACAATGAGAATTTCTTACGCACCATTAATCATCAGTTTTAAGAACCGTAACATAGTTTATATGGCAATATGTTTGAAACAATGCCATAAATAGGGTAAAACTACATCATTTATGGCAATATTTTTAATACAATACCATAAATAGGATAAAACCACACCATATGTGGCAATATATTGGTACAATACCATAAATAGGATAAACACCACACCATGTATGGCAATATGTTTGGTACAATACCATAAACAGAGTAAACCCACACCATGTATGGCAAAAATGTTGGTACAATACCATAAATAGGATAAACACGACACCATGCATGGCAATATGTTTGGTACAATACAATAAATAGGGTAAACAATACATCATGTATGGCAATATGTTTGGTATAATACAATAAATAGGGTAAACAATACACCATATGCCAACCTTTAATATACCAATTCTAATTTTTCCTCCCCCATTTTCCTCTTGCCAGCGCTGATGTACGCGAGCATCTTTGGCAACGTGTCGGCCATTATTCAGCGGCTATACGCGGGCACTGCCAGGTACCACACGATGCTGATGCGGGTGAAGGAGTTCATCAGGTTCCACCAAATCCCGAACCCCCTCAGGCAGAGGCTGGAGGAGTACTTCCAGGTGGGTTTCACCATAAATTAGAAAAATTAATTCCTCTGGTTTTGTGAAATTCATTTTTCAGAAGAATGGTTTTGAATATTCATTCAACCCAATTTATTCTGCAGCAGATCATAGTTTGGAAGACATGTTATAACCAGTTTCTTTTGGAGCATCGATTTAAAGACCAATATATTGGCTAGTGAGGTGTAAAAGCTTAAGAAACTGTAGATATTAATGTTCAAACGTTCATCTTTTATGCTGGGAATAGTTTGTTTTATTTAAATAAACAACACATGAGTTCTGCCACTTTCTCAATTGGCCAAAGAACGATGTGTGTTTACTCAATACAAGTTAGAAGGAAGAAAAAATATTTATATATTTTGTTTAAATTTTAATACTTAGTTTTCTACCAGATTGTATATGAGCTCCAAACTGTGACAATATTTTTCCTTGTAAGCCATTGCACAAAAACGTATTCGATGTGTTTTTAAAGCATGATTTACATGCAAGGTATAAGCTATAAGGATTGCCTACTGACAATGTCTTCATAAACAGCACTCCTGGTCTTTCACAAATGGCATCGACATGGGCGCTGTGCTGTGCATGTATCCGGAATGTCTGCAAGCGGACATAAGCTTACACCTGAACCGCAATCTCTTCAGCACGTGCCCGTCCTTTCAAAACGCCAGTCAAGGATGTCTGAGGTGAGTCATACAAACATTATTCATATTGGTTTAATTCATGGCAACATCCCAACCACTTACTTCATGCTATATTCTCCTCCAATCCACAATAAAACCTTCCTATTTAAATAGAAACGCAAATATTTTAATAATTAGCTTTATATGTATGTAAACTATTTAATGAAATTTCGTTATGGATCTGTTTTATAGTTGAGGTAAACAATAAAATTGTTTTCAATTTATTAATTTGTCAATTTATTCATCAACTTGTATTTTCATAAACTAAAAATGTTATTTTACCCGCTATTGTGAGTGAGATGGAAAATAAACGTTTTCAAAAAAACAATGACGCTTACATGTTTTAACAAAAAATATACGTAAGCATAATATTAAGTTTGCCTGGGTTTTTATTGTACGTGTGCGTGTTGTATGCTTGAGATGGAGAAAGGAGAATGGGTGGGTGTGTATTTCTAACGTATATGTATATACGCACGTGTGTATGTCTATACGTGTAGGGCCATGTGTGCTTGTGCATGTCCATACATGTATGGATATATGGGCGTGTATATATATATATATATATTTATATACGTGTATGGATATGTGTGCGTGAGTATGTATATACGTCTATGGATATGTGTGAGTGTGTATGTATATATATGTATCGATATGTATGCGTGTGTATGTATATACGTGTATAGATATGTGTGCGTGTGTATTTCTATATGTGTATATATATATATGCGCGTGCGTATGTCTATGCGTGTATGTTTATTTGTGCGTGTGTATGTATATACGTGTTTGGATATATATACGCCTGTGTATGTCTATACGTGTATGGATATGTGTGCGTGTGTTGTGTCTATATGTGTATGGATATATGTGCGTGTGTATGTCTATACGTGTAGGGATATGTGTGCGTGTGTATTGCTATACGTGTATGGATATATGCGCGTGTGTATGTCTATATGTGTATGGATATTTGTGCGTGTATATGTCTATACGTGTATTGGTATTTGTGCGTGTATATGTCTATACGTGTTTGGATATGTGTGCATGTATATGGCTATACGTCTATGGAAATATGTGCGTGTGTATGGATATGTGTGCGTGTGTCTGTATTTACGTGTATGGATATGTGTACGTGTGTACATATATACGTGTATGGATATGTGTGCGTTTGAGTGAAAAAATTGGATTTGAGAAAAACAAATATTTTGTTTTGATGATGACGTCATCGCGAGAAGCCTTCTAATGTTCTTCTCTACTGGAGGAGATCTGCACATCCAGATTCACTTCAAGGTTTTCTTCGTTCAAACATTTTCTCAAAAACTTTGTTTGTCTGGGAAATATTTATTTTTTCTGGTTTTTGAGATTTCGTTTGTAATTTAAATTAACGAAATTACAAAGTTTTAAGTGATAACAAATACAAACAACCACTAACCCCCCCCCCTCCCGTGTATGCCCACGCACGCACTCACGCACATACACACACACACACACACACACACACACACACACACTCATGGGCACTCACACACACAAACAAACACACACATACACGAGCGCGCGCGCACGTATTCACGCATACACGCATAAACACACATACATATGTATAAACACATTTACATACGCATACACATACTCACACACACATATACACGCACATACATTTACACACACACACACCCCCACACACACAAGTACGCATAAACACACATACATATATACACACGCATACACATACACACATATATATATATAAATATATATATATAAATATATGTTTGTGAAACGCGGGTATATATTTTCTTTAATACAGGTTTGGTTATATATTATTGCATATTTGCAATTTATTAACTTTCTTTTAGCCTTCTCAAGCCTTCTGAACAACTGCTTTTGGTCAGTA
>JARUHE010341103.1:0-10466 GCA_031471125.1 Archaeomysis grebnitzkii | reverse complement strand
AACGAAGCATTGTGAATGAATGAATAAATAACATAATTCCTAATGTACTTCACGAACGCCAGTGGGTCATAAAGGGTTAAATACTGGTTTATGTAGCCTAAATCCTATTTAAAATTATGACGTCACTGCATAAGTAGACGTACAATCGCGTTGGTATTGGTAAGTCTTACCTCAATTTGTTTTAATTCTTTGTGTTATTATCATTTTAATCACGTGACCAAAATGCTGCGTTCAATAGACTGCGATTGGTAAAGTACAACTTTTGTTCTCTTTAGTTTTGGAGAGTAAACTAATTTGTTTTTGAGCGCGCACGCAAAATGTTGAATGAAGATATATATAAGTTTTACATAGATTAATATTTAAGGAAACTTGTCGTTTTAAGAAAAAACGGGGGTGTCGAGGGGGACGTAAGAGCAAAGAAAATCTGGTTCAAGAATATGAACATAAGGAAAGGTTTGTGAACTCTCAAAATCTAATTAACCTAAACAGTTGTCATTCATTAAGACAGGAATTTTAAATCACGCTCAATTAGGAACAAAACAGTGCGTTGAATAATGCATTATCAGAAGGTAGTTATTGGGAGGGGGTTGTGGGAGGAGGAGGGTGATGGACATTTATACAGTTTCACCTCTGGTGGTGTATTTTGGCAACATCTAAGGAAACAGGTAGGGTATTTAGGGTATTTTATGTAAATTTTTAATGCTTGTTCCATTTTCGGCTAGACAAAGGAACATTATAGACCCTCACCTAACATAACCGAATCTGACTTTGCTCCTCAAATGACTTTTACTTGGCAAAAATTGCACCATTTGAGGATGATGCTGTACTGGTAGATTTCACCTCAAATTCGTACACTGTGTTAGATTGTGTTCGATCGGGAGGGCGTCAGGGTGGGGGTACAGCCCTTATTTGTAGAAGCTTGTTTAAACCTAAAATTACCTAATCCGATAATTGCCCCACTTATGAATCTTTTGAACCTTTTATAATACTAAACAATAAAAAAATCCATATTTTGATTATCTATAGACCACCTAATAACCAAATTTCCTTGAATAGTTTTGTCATTGAGTTTGATCAGCATTTAGTAACTGTAATATCTACAGAGAGAATACTCATAATCGGTGGAGATTTTAATTTTCACAAAAAAAGGTTTTTGATTTGTTGGAATGTTATGGTCGGTCAAATCATGTTCAGATCCCAAATCATGTTTCAGGCCATACATTGGATTTAGTCATCACTAGAAACTTTGATATAATTTGCCTTCTGCAGAGGTCAAACCAGCTTCATATCTGTCCGATCATTGTCTTATAGAGATGACATTGTCTGTTCCATCATTACCTTTTCAAACTAAAACGATCCACTTCAGAAAAATTAAAAACATTAATGTGGAATTTTTTTTGATTGATTTGGCAGACTCGCCACTTGTTAAAGATTGTCAGCCAACACTTTCAGCTGACCAAAATATCTTAGAAAAGCATGCTCCTTATATTAGTAAAATAGTTAAGATTTAACCAAATTCCGACTGGTTTGGAGACCATCTGAAACGACTTAAATTGGCTAAAAGACAAGTAGAGTCGATATTGCTGACAAATAGATGCTCTATTAATTTTGAAAATTTTAAAATTGCTCGGAACCAATACATTTTTGAATGCAATGAAGCAAGAACCAATCGTTTCTCGAAACTTTTTAGTGATTGCCATAATGATCAGAAAAATATATATAAACTCGTTAACAGTTTCACCGCCATCAATAAGGATCAGCTGTATCCTGAAGAGATCAACGATCACACCATTGCAAATAAATTTGGACCATTTTTTAGTGATAAAGTAAGTGGTATTGTAAGCAATATTAAGACTGCTGTACAGCAAGAGTAATTAAAAAGTTCAATTTCTTACGATCTTGATGAAAATGTCGGTCATTGCATGAACCATTTTGACATATTGTCGCCGGAGGAAATAAAGTCATTAATAATGAAACCTCCAAATAGAACTTCATGTTTAGACCTTTTACCAACAAGTGTGCTAAAGATTTGTCTTCCTGTTTTACTCCCAGTATTAACTATGATTGTAAGCATTTCTTTGTCGACTGGAATTTTTCCGAATTCGCTCAAATTTGCTGTGGTTACACCATTACATAAAAAAACAAACAGTGAAACATCCTGTAACAAAATAGGCCAATTAGTAATTTCTCATTATTATTATCAAAAATCATAGAAAAACAGCCCTGACACAGTTTGTTTCATATTTACAATCATTTGATCAATTTTCAATCAATAATTCTGCATATAAGAAACTTGCTTACAAAAATGAATTCAGATTTAAAACAGAACATGGATCAGCAGAAAATTACCATCTTAAATCTGCTGGATCTCAGTACTGCATTTGAGAGTGTAAATCACGATATTCTTTTGAAAACAGTAAAGCATAAATTCAATATTTGAGAGTGTAAATCACGACATTCTTTTGAAAACAGTAAAGCATAAATTCAATATTCACAATACTCCTCTCTCATGGTTCAAATCATTTAAGGAAAACAGATCACAATGTATCAATATTAATTATACTCATTCTGATCAGGTTCAGTTAAAAACAGGCGTTCTACAAGGTAGTTGCATGGGCCCTATTGCTTTCCATATATATTTAAGTGCTTTGTCAGATATATCAAAGAAACAAAATGTATCAGTACAATCATATGCCATTTGATACGCAGATTTACGTATCATCTTCTCCCTCAAAAACACAATTTAGTATTCAAATTAATAAAGTGCAAAGTTGTATAAATGAAATTCGGACCTTCCTTTTAACTCACCAATTACAATTAAATTACAATAAAATAGAATTCATATTAATTGGGACACCCCAACAATTTAATAAACTTGATACTGCCAATATAACGATGTGTGTTGGTCAATCGATCATAAAACCTACAACAACAATAGAAAACCTTGATGTAGTGTTTGGTCAGAATATTTCATTCAATAGTCACATTAACAATCTCAGTAAAATGTCGCACTACCAGCTTACAAAAATACGAAATCTCAAAAATATCTAAATAGATCTACTATTGAATCATTAATTCATTGCCACATTGGTTCTAATATCGATTACTGTAATTCTATTTTTTATGGTTTACCAAATTACCAAATAAATAAGATTCAAAGAATTCAAAATAACTCTGCAAGAATACTTGAGAATTTAAACAAATTTTCTCATGTAATTCCAATATTGAAAAAACTGCATTGGCTGCCGGTGCAGTATAGAATAAAATTTAAAATATTTACCACAATGTTCAAATGTCTTCATGAAATGGCACCACACTACCTTTCATCCTTAACAAATGATCCTTCCATTCAACTAGGTTGTTACACTCTAATGATCAAACTAAATTGTTGAAACCATTAACAAAAAGTAAAAGAGGAGAAAGATCATTTCATTACTGTGTCCCCCATCTATGGAAAGAGTTACCATTATCCCTGAGAAATGAATCGTCATTTTTGGTCTTAAAAAACAAATGAAAACTTTTCTTTTTAATCAAGCTTTTATGTAGGAAAACTTTTTAAACCTTTTTATACTCCGCTCCTTTAACCTTTTAGTCGTAATTTTCGGTTTTAATTCTATTCCATAATGTTGACTTTATCTTAAATCTTATTTTATGTAAAGTGCAGCAGAATAAAGTGTTTATTGATGTGCTATATAAGAAACTTTGAATTATTATTATTATTATATGTGGCAGCCTAAAGTGTTGACTGGGTATTATGAATTTTTAAAAGAAGTAATATTGCCTAAATCTTTCTTACCAAAATATTTTGTGAATATTATTTGAAGTATTTTTGTCGAGCGTGCGTAGCGAAGCTCTACATAGGCATAGCTTTTCCGATGTCGTCGTCGTTGTCGTCGGCGTTAGACAATGACTTGAATGTTTATCTATCATCTATAATTATTTCTTTTCATATAGGCTTAGTTATTGATTTTATCACTTTTTAACTACATTTTTTGATCCAATTAACTTAGAATTTTTTTTTAACAATTTTTTTTTTCATATTTTGTTTTTATTTATGCATCAATGGATTGGAAATGAAGTACACATGAAAAGTCTCTAACTTGGATTTTTGATAAAATTATGTTTTCTCACTTTGTAACACCATTTTTGATTTGACATTTTTAGAGAGAAAATTTTATCTAAAGTTACTGAATGAATCGTCGTGAGACATTTTAACCGTCCGGTTCGTGGATTACAAGTTGTTGTCCGGTTTTACTGTTCACACTTTGAAGAATGTTTTATACAAGTTTTATTTGAAATGAATGAAGCATATCTCCATCATGAACAGAATTTAGTCTTAAACTTCATTGAAATGGATCTCGCAGACTTTTATATTTCATAAAATTGGATCGAATTTTAACCTTCCATAGAAATAAATATTAAAATTAAAATATATATGATAATCATCTGTGTTGAAACAATTTTGTTTCAACATATTTTCTAGAACATTAATTTTTGACATGCAATTCTTTTTAAAGAAGAATAAATTGTTTTTAGATTGTGTATGTCCTGAAAAAATTCTTGAAGAACATCAAGTTAAAAACATTGTTCCAGTGTCGCTGCGAGATTCCGTCATATCAGAATATGTGACTCCGGTTGACTATACCAATTCAAATATTCCTGTCTCATCTTGTGGTAATGATGCTACTACATCCTCAACAACAAATAGGTTAGTTTTATTGTCGAGCAAGTTAATCGTTAATGATCTGTGTCGTTAATCTTCGGTGTATATTTTCACCGTCAAAAATTGTTAAAAGCTTTTGATTATGGATCAAATCAATTCAAACTTGGTACATAGATGCCTTATAACACTACAAACAAGTTCTTCTCTACAATTTTCATATACAGATCTACTTCATACCACTAATCTGTGGCTAGTTAATGATCTTTACTAGCCATGTTACTATTTTTGTTGAGCGTTGCAAAGCAAAACTCTGCATAGGTTTTACTTTTCTGGCGTCTGAGGCCTAAAATTTTGCAATTAAACTTAGTTTCAGGCTATTAGCTTATTATTTTTGTCGAGCGAGCGTAGCGAAGCTCTACATAGGCGTAGCAATTCCGATGTGTCGTTAGACAATGACTTGAATGCTTATATATCATCTATACTACTATTATTTTTTCCATAAAGGTTTGGTTATTTAACAATGTTTTTTTCATATTTTGTTTTTATATTTGCATCCATGGATTGGAAATGAAGTACACATAAATAGTCTATAAGGTGAATTTTTGTAACACCATTTTTGATTGACTTTTTTTTAAAGCTACTGAATGAATCATCGTGAGACATTTGAACCGTCCGGTTCTTGGATTACTAGTTTATTAATATATATTTATATATCATTATAATATAATTAATTAGGAATATTTTGATTGAATAAACAGTTAATTGGACCAATATTGCAAAAATGGCAATGTTGGCTATAACCTACTTTTCCATGTTAAGAGGTGTATTTAGGGAACTTATTTTGAGCATAACTTAAATGAATGATATAATCACTTTGAATGATCCATCTTAATTAAAATTTTCTGTAAAGTTTGAATTCCTTGAAACATCTCCCTTTTTATGCTGATTTTGAACTTGTTTTTTTCAAAAGTACACTAAACATTTTCTGGGTTTACAGCCATAATTATTTAAGATAAATGAAGATATATGCAATAGGAATGATACATCTTGAATAAAAAAATAAAACTTTAATTTATTGAAATAACTTTGTTTCAAAGGACTTATTGAAATTATTTATTGATGTCTCCACTATAAACCCATAGGATTTTATTATGTACTAGTTGTTTTTGGTTTTACAACAATAATTTTTCATTATGAATTATGAATGATCTATCTTGAATAGAAAATTTTCTAAAACTTGAATTTCTTAAAATAAATACATTTTTTGGTGTTTATTAACTTATACATTATTATGGTATTTATTAACTTGTAAATTTTTCAAAAGTAGACTAAATATTATTTTCATCTTAGAGCAATGATCATTTAACATAAAATAAAGATATATGCATTAGGAATGATACATTTATTGAATTTATTAAAATAAATTGTTTTTGTATGGACTTGTTGAATTCAAAGGAATGATATATAGATGTCTCTGCTATAAACCCATATTGTTTGGTTATATACTAGTTTTTTTGATGGTCTATTATAATGATACAAGTTCAACTAAAGCTCATCAATAATTCTACATCTCTTATTCAGTGAAAAAAAATTCTCAAATTATAAAGACTTCGTATCTCAGGAAGACAATACATGGACAGTTTTCTATGATTTGAACTATAAAGTATGATCATCATTTATGGATAACCATAGCAATTGTATATGTCTGTTTTGAAGTATAATTTTCTTAATGAAACAAGTGTAAGTAAATACAAAATATATAAATCAAATGCATAAAATAAAAGCTCTGGAAAAACAATTGATATAACTTCCATGGTGTTATAAATGGCTTTATATACAATTTATTTTGTAAAATCAATATTTATTGAAATAAAAGGTTTTCAAATCTCTAGTTAATGAATGGCAGCGAGATATTTGAACCATTCGGTTCATGGATTGCTAATTCATAGTGCCATTAGTTTGTCCCTAGTTTTTGAATTTTATTGAAACAATTGGCAAAATTGCACTTATGCACTCCCAGTCTTTATTTCAAATAGTTTTTTTTTGCTTACAAAACATTCTAAAACAACTAAAAAACAAGTTACTAATTAAATAAATAGAAAATGTAATAAAACAAGCGGTTACAAGCAAAAAATTGTACTGAGTAGCATCAAACCATGCAAAGACATGAATGCCATGTTTAAGCATAAGCATTTGTAGAATATATATTTATGGTAAATATGTTCTAAAAAATTGAACTTTGGGAGTGTTTATCTGCAATTAAGCCAAACTATTTGTTTATTGTGGTTGATGGATGCCCTATTATATCCAAATGTTTTTTGTATATTTTATCATTGATCAGTAAATAATGTAATCTATAATCCTGATTGAATATGGGTTAATTATCTTTGAAATTTTCAGACGGGTTTCCTCAGCACCTGCTGTCTTAACTGTTATGCTAAATGAAACCTCTCAAGATCAACCGAAAAACCAAAAGATAACCCATATCTTCAATGTGAATGTCAAGATCATCTTGAATATTCTTTCTAACATGAAGGAAATTAATAATGAGGATGCCAATGATGACATAATAAGTTATTTAGCCGAAGTTAGACGTAAACTCACCACTATCTATGCCCAACAAATGGTTATAGCTAATGAAACATCCAGAAATAAGTGTAAAAAGGAGGAGGATTACCTCAAGAAACGAAGGTTAATACCGGTACAACAAATTCAGAAGAAACCGAGGTTGCAGAGGGAGAAGAATCGTCGTGCCTTGCAAAACCGTTAGAAGTTCCCAAAAGGTGTGCTGACCAATTCAGGGAGTCAGCAACAAGCCTCACCTTATATGATCAAAGTAAAAAAGTTTACAGCCAAAAATAGCTGTTAGGCTGGAGAAGGGTTGTAAAAATTATGATTATTGAATTTGTATCAAAGAATAGATTGGTACAAATGTTCAATAAATTGTTTTATTGTTAATTTTCCAGCAGGCCTCCCAGTAATAGTAATAATAACAAATTAAAGGAAAAAACATTACATGAATCTTATAAAAATTGTTTTAAATGTATTTAATTACAAGAAATCTGGAATGTTGGGATCTGCGAGATCTGCTTTCAGGTAAATACGAAAAATGGCATTCACTATTTATTGATTTATGTCAAAAGACAAAGTGAAAATTTGATTTTTTGACTATTCAAACAATCACAAAATTACCATTAATGTAGTATTGATGGTTTGTGATATTGTTTTATTTTGGAGTACCAAAGTTGTTGAATTCTGATTATCATTGTGCAATTAAAAGTGCCTAATGCATCTCGTCGATACTTGTAATTACTAGTCCCTAATCTAATTTAATTATTTAAGAATAATATTCAGGGTTATAAAGTCATGTTCACTCTTATATACAGACATTTTTTGTTTTCATATTCTGTTAAATTGAAAGGGTGATGCTCTTTTATTTTGTACACCATTATGATTGAGTATTTGTTTGCAAGCCACACCTCATTAAAATTTTATAACCCAGATTGTAAAAAGCAATTGCTTAATTTTTCACCAATGTACCTTAAAATATAGAACTCAATGTTGTTTTGAAGCATTGGTTTTGTTCATCATAAATTTATCTTTTGGGAAATTGCTTTAAATTTTAAATAAATGGTTAAAAATTTGTTGAGGACATGTGTTCAATGGCTGATTTTTTCTAAGGACTATTTTATTTTTATATGGAACTATATTTTTGAAATGAAACAAAGTATTTTTATATTTAGGTTAAGAGTTTATTTCAAGAAGCGTAATCTCATGGTTCTTCTGAAATAATGTAAAAATGTGTATGGCGTTTCACGAAAAATTAGTAAAGTTAAACATGTTGCCTTGACTGAGGCCTTGCTTGTTTAGAAATTTAAGTCACTTCTTTACAATTCAGTCTTGCTTAATATTTCTTATGAAAAAACAGATACAAAACTTGGTGCGCAAAATCTGTGGTTAAAAACACCAAGAATGACATTGTTACATTAGGTATGGAACCTTCTTTTTCAAATGAAAGCATTGTTTACCCATGTTAAAAGTTTTTAATCAATAAAGTGAAATACTGCGTTCAAATTACTAACACAACCGTAATATTTGTCTTCGATTTTTATCGGAACTAGTAAAAAATATACTGTAGATTCTATTTTACTTATATTTTTCTTATAGTTAATGTGTATTGTTCTTCACCATGTTTTATAAGTTTTTATAAAATCATTAAAAATGTTTTCTTAAATTATTAGCATAATGTTGATTTAATTTTGTTAAAAAGAGATTCCTGTCACAGTTAATGTGTTTTTCCCCAACTGCCGACTATCTGTCAATTATATGAAATTTCTTGGTTGCCAAGATAGCAGAAAAACTGGTTGGATCTGATTATGTGAAACATCTTCACCCAGGAAAATTGTAGTAATTGTTTTGTCATAATTGAAGAAAAAGTTTTAAAATAAAAAACATTGATGAATCTTGGTGGTAAAAAAGTTTGACACTTACATTGTCTAAGTGAAGTTCCTACAGCAATATCTCTTAAATGTTCGGTTTGAAGAGCAAATAAAAGTAAAATCACGAACACCAATGTGGTCACTCGAGGTAATCTACAGCAACATTTCCAATATTTCAATGCTTATTTAGGAGGTGTGTATCAAATTTTGGGCAGTACCTTCATCTCAACACTGTTTAACAGTTTTCATTATTTATATTTAGTTTATTATAAAACTTTAAATTTGTTAATTATAATATTTACCTGAGCTGTGTCTGAAAGACTAGCTTCTATAACTGACCTCCGATTGTTGGTGCAGTGAATGATTTGTTTTTGGCCACCAAAAACCGTTTGAGGAGCAGTCAGGTTAGGTTTGGTGGGTCACGATAATGCTAAAATTTACTTGAATAGTGGTTTAAGTGTTGTTTGAAAATATAATGTCCTCCAGCTGTGACGTCACAAATACTTGCAAATAACTGACGGTTGGACAGCGTATCAAAACCTGAAAGTTTTAAATTGCATAATAATTACACAAAATAAGAAGCAAACACATTTATACATATTACAAAACATAAAAAGAGAGAGTAAACCAAATTAAAAAAAAATGTTAAATGTATGAAATGACATACAAACCAGAAGAAGACAGGGTTAAGCAGATGAAATAACATAACATTAATAAAATCATTACATAGGATGAATTTGGTGAAATATATTTGTTTGCCATATAATCCAATGATAAAAATTCTGCAGGTACATAAGTGGTGCGAGTTTCAGCTTTCCATATATGTTCATCATTAGAGAACTCAACTTTAGGATTACCAACTAAATGAGGATTGTGTTTAAATAGTTTTATTTGTTGATAACAAAAAAATAATGGTTAATCTTCCCACCATGGGCCCAATTTTGCAATTTTTTCTATAAAGTTTTTAGCAAAAATAGCATTTATTAAAATTGTAATATGATGAAATATACCCATTAAGCTACATAATTACTGAAATAGATGCAATATTATTATTTTTGACAAAAACGTTAAATAAACTTAATGCGGAAATCTATGGTTCATCTATCAAAAGAAAAACGAAACGGTTAAACCCATATTACAATTAGGCTATGGCTCTTCGTCCTGTAGAAGAGTGGCGTCACTTAGCCACACCCCGTTTTCCGTTACAATTTTATACTAAGCGTTAAGATTTAACGTTCATATTTGTTGAAAGCACATCAAAATCTTTAGGAAAAACGTATTTCCCACGTGGAAGTTTGTTTTTGGGATCTCCTTATATATGGTGTGTTGGAGGAACTATAGTGATCACACAAAATGATTCTTTT